>VXBW01001330.1:244710-270705 GCA_013400375.1 Thinocorus orbignyianus | reverse complement strand
CAGGGGGGTTGGAACTTGATGATCTTGAAGGTCCCTTCCAACTCTGACCATTCTATGATTCTATGATTCTATGATCTAAATAGTTCTCAATCAGCTGAGTTTTGCCCAAATTCATAGTTTGAGAAGAACAGGAAAACTACCCTAGAGGAAGTGAAAGACCAGCAGTGTGAAAGGCATCACCCCTTCTCTGATAGTCCCCATCCCTTCTTGGTACGAGTATAAAAGCCACACTCCCATGGAAGCAGCTACATTCACCCCAGACACAAGTCAGTGTAAGCAGACAATTTCTGTAACAAAAGAAAACAAACCAACAAAAGCAACGAGTGCAATGAAAAATGACCGGGGTGTACAAGATTGGTTATAAAAATTTATGAAGCTCTCCAAAGAGTTTGCAAAGTGATGGAATAGCTTTGGGTCCCCCGGGATCTTTGCATCCTGACGAGATTGCAAGTTTTGTGAGAACATAATTCTGTTCATGTTGGCTTATTTGTTCTAACTGATTATGAAAAATAGAAAATAAGTAACTGGTATGATAAGTATATCTTAAGACAAGTGAAAATACACTGTCTTGCTCTATTGCAAAAGAGTATTTAATACCACTTAACACCTAAGTAGCCACATGTTTATTAGTTCTGAGGAATAATTAATTATTCAAAATTAATTATTCATATTATTTAAAGTTAAATTCAAGAAGATGCGGCAGACAGCTTCCTTGAAGTAAAATGGTTGAAATTGGCTGCAAACTGCATAGACAATTTGCAGTTAATTTCTGACTATCACTGTGCCGCCCTAGGGATCAATTCTGCTTCTCAAGAAAAGGTGTTTTCTTGTCCAAATTGTACATTCATCCCTTGATTTTTCTAACTTCACAGAAAATCACAAAGAATTTCCCTATTGGCCTTTAGCTATGTCCTATTTGTTTGTGTTCCTAAAGAAATTTATCACCTATAGAACTAATTTATTACATTTCATCCAAATTAGAAAAAACATATTACTCAGTTTTTCAGGTTTAATTTAGTTTCTCCTTTATTCACGCCCTCCTTTCTCCCAGCCTACTTTCCTCCTGATATTTTTTCTGATTGCCAGGAACTACTTCAGACATTTTGTCTTGATTGCTCAATCAGTGCTGTCCACTTTGCAGGGTCTTTCTGCACTTTACACCCTCTCTTCACTTACAGCTCAAGGTGGTAATTCTGTAATACTTCTAAAATACAATTGTGATGCTTTAGATAAAGCCTAAGAAACTCTTCCTCTCCAAGACAAACCAGATGAGAACAGTATTGACTGAAGATCATTATCATTTGAAAGCTAACCTGGGGGAAAGTTTCATAGGATCACAGAATGGTCAGAGTTGGAAGGGACCTTCAAGATCATCAAGTTCCAACCCCCCTGCCATGGGCAGCAACACCTCCCACCACACCAGGTTGCTCCAAGCCCCATCCAGCCTGGCCTTGAACCCCTCCAGGGATGGGGCAGCCACAGCTTCTCTGGGCAACCTGTTCCAGTGCCTCACCACCCTCACACCAAAGAACTTCTTCCTAAGATCTCATCTAAATCTCTCCTCTTCCAATTTAAAACCGTTGTCCTGTCCCTCCACTCCCTGACCAAGAGTCCCTCCCCAGCTCGCCTGGAGCTCCCTTCAGATCCTGGAAGGCTGCTCCAAGGTCTCCCCGCAGCCTTCTCTTCTCCAGGCTGAACAGCTCCAGCTCTCTCAGTTTTCATAGACTGCATTTTTACTGCATAACATATCCCAAGTGAAATGACTTGTTTAAGAAGAAGTCAAAGATGAAAAAAGTAGGAAAATCTTATTTCCTTAATGTTCGTGCCACCTATTAACCACCATTCCATGTCATAAGGTTTTTGGCGTCTGTTCTCCCAATATATTTTACTTTTTACATGTCTTTCACCTTCCTGAACTGCAACCAGACAATGGGAAGGCTTCAGAAAGAGTTTCCAAACATGCTAATAATACACTTTGGATGTAGAAAGAATAAAAGCTAATCAAAATACCGCGAGAGGTATTTGTACTCTATTCATTTAATCAGAAAGAGTGCTGATACACTGCACAGATTGAATTAAGTTCATCAACATTTGTATTGCTTCTGTCAGGTTCCAAAATTTAAGTTATTGTTGGGAATTGGTAAGCAAATAGAATCATAGAATGGTTACAGTTGGAAGGGACCTTCAAGATCATCAAGTTCCAACCCCCCTGCCCTGGGCAGGGACACCTCTCCCTAGAGCAGGTTGCTCCAAGCCCCATCCAGCCTGGCCTTAAACACTTCCAGGGATGGGGCATCAGCAACTTCCCTGGGCAACCTGTTCCAGTGCCTCACCACCCTCACAGCAAAGAACTTCTTCCTAAGATCTCATCTAAATCTCCCCTCTTTCAGTTTAAAACCATCAGAATATGTTCACTCAGTGCTCCAGTCTCAGCACCACCTCTGAACTTGAACATTGCAGCTCATATTTTAACTGCACTATTTCATATTAAAGTTCCTTAGCAAACTTTTGAAGAAAGTGCATTTGTAGGAGATCAAAAATAACAGCATGTATTTTATCTGATCATTCATCTCAGACCAGGTATATTTTGAACATGTTTTCTAAATATCTAACAAGGATTTCCCTTGTTGTACCTTGTGCCCACCGCCTATTCCTGTACCGCTCTGAAACCCCAAAAAGATTCTGGCTGCATCTTTATAGATTCCTGTTAGGAAAATAACTATACTCCTCCACATCAAATTATGAAGCAAAAAATGCTATCTCTCCCTACATATGAAGAGCCTGAAAAGACACGAGTTGGTCCTTTTGGGGATACATAAAGTATACTCAGTAGACAGAAAGATGATATGTGCTGGCAAAGATCCAAGGATAAAAAAGGCAAAATCCTTCACAGGAACCATCCACATCTTCATAGTAAGCAGGATCTTTGAAAGGCACATTTGTACTTGGAATATTTACATTACCACGCATCACACTAAAACATTGCATGAAAAATGGTTATATAAACAGAATTGGCAAGAAACACAAACAATTACAGCTAAATCTGGACAAACTTGAGCTATTTTTTTGTCAATATCATCTTCCTTAATCTCCTTGGATAGAATTCAGCCAATACTGATTCTACTTTCTTTCTTCAATACATTGATTCTTAAATAATACATTTTTTTCTCTCATCCAAATGACTAGATGGAATCTGATAATAAGATGTTCTTCATTTATGCATTTTCTACTGCTTAGCAATTGATTCCTGCTTTTCAGCAGCAGCCCACCAGGAGTGTAAATTCTAATAATCTTTGGTAAAGACTGAAGCCATATGGTAGCACACAAATCTTCCCAACCTACTTGCAGTGCTTGAGCAACAACTTCTCCTGCTTCAGCAGCTTTGCCAACAGTTTGTCAACATCCTTGTAATTGCTACTACTCTTGATTTCTTTCATAGAAGTTACTTATTTTATGATCTAAGATTTATTTTTCCTTCCTCTGCCCTTTTGTAATACAATAAATATACTGTGCTGTACAGCTGAACAGCTTCAGGGTCTGTTCAGGACTCACAGGCAAGTGTCCTTGAGACCAAACCATTTGAGAATTGAGCTGCGAGCTTGTTGCACACACAGAACCAGCACAACAGCAGCAGTTTCCACTCAAAAATGTTGCTGTGGTTGTGGTTACCACCTTTTATATTCCACATGCCAAGTCTGAGGGTGCCAGGCAATGGAACACCAAAACTGTCCGTCTTCTTGTTACAAGATGAACTGTATTTTTCATTATAGAATCAGTAAATAAAATATACAGCTGCATTTAAAAAGCACGGGGAGCAAGGAGTAGATATGAGATCTTGCTTGTTTGCCTTACCACAGCCAACACAGTCCAGTTTGCCCCAAAACACTCATGCTCTTCAACTGACTGGTGACCTGGCTGTAAAAGGAGAGGCATAACTTTGTGTACATCCTCTTTGGATGTCCTAAAATCATAGAATGGTAAGGGTTGGAAGGGACCTTAGAGATCATCAAGTTCCAACCCCCCTGCCCTGGGCAGGGACACCTCCCACCAGAGCAGGTCCCATCCAGCCTGGCCTTGAACCCCTCCAGGGATGGGGCAGCCACAGCTTCTCTGGGAAACCTGTTCCAGTGTCTCACCAAATTTTTCAACAAAGAGCTGTGAGTGTCAGTGAGAGGAGCCACACAGCACTGGTGTTCCTGCTTCTCTCAGGACTCAAAGGTAAGTCCCTTCTGCTGACTGAACTTTCTATCACAGAATGCTCTGGGGTTGGAAGGGACCTCTGGAGATCATCCAGTCCAGCCCCCTGCCAGAGCAGGGTCACCCAGAGCAGGTCCCACAGGAATGTGTCCAGGTGGGTTTGAATGTCTCCAGAGATGGAGGCTCCACCACCTCTCTGGGCAGCCTCTGCCAGGGCTCTCCACCCTCAGAGAAAAGTTCCTCCTCACGTTCATGCGTTCATGGAACTTCTGTCCAAGTTTGTGCCCATCCCCTCCTGTCCTGTCCCTGGGCACCACTGAAAAAAGCCTGGCCCCATCCTCCCGACACCCACCCTTGAAGTATTTCTAGGTGTTGATCAGATCCCCCTCAGCCTTCTCTTCTCCAGACTAAACAGCCCCAAGCCCCTCAGCCTTTCCTCATCAGAGAGATGCTCCAGGCCCCCCATCATCTTTTTGGTCCTCTGCTGTCTCCTCTCCAGCAGTTCCCTGTCCTTCCTGAACTGGGGAGCACACAATATTTAGCAGGTTGCATTTTGTCTTCTTGCTGAGATACAAATGTTCTAGTATAATTAGAAAGACCCATATGCTGATACAAAAGCTCCTCCAACTTCATTTTACTAAATGACTGTTTGACGCTAAAGTGGGATTTAAGTAGTCAAAGAATTAGTTTTGATATTGCAAAGCAGCAAAACAGCGTCTTGATGGGGTCTGAACGCTCCCAGTTCCTGGCCAAAGCAATCAGCAATCAGAATTCCAAACTGCACCCTAAATAGATCTGAAAAATGTGTATTTTGAGCACACCTGCTTGGGGCTAGTTACCTGGGTGCTGGCTCCTGACTGAGTAACGTAGCCTCAATCCACTGTATAACAAGACAAGCACAAAATCAAAGGTCTTGGCTGCCAGCCTTTTATCTGCCAGTGCTTATTTTCTCCACACTCTACATAATACTGGCAAGCAAGTGTCAGTTAGAATATTCTAATGTCAGTCTTGCTTAATATTAACTGCCCGTAATTCTCTGACACTTGACACTAAGAAGAATAGGTCAGGAAATAGATTAAGCTTCAACTAATACATTTCCTCTTTTAATTTAGTTTGTTTAATATCTAAAACATCCCCACTATTCCTTGAACACAGTGCTCAATAGAGATATTATACTCAAGTAGTACAGACTATATAGGGATTACTACATAATTGTGTAAATATATACTTAAAATAATGTGTTTGGATAAAACACTACAGCTTTTAACACAATATATTGGACCCTGAATCCACTGGCAGGAAGATTCCTCGTGTCCACATCCCGTTCCCAATAAAGAAGCCAAATTTAAGCTGAGCTGCCATGGATCAGAACCACTTCCCACTGAGAAATACACTTTATCTGCACTTTCCCAGCACGCCTGCACTTACCACCACTCCAACAGAGGAGGGAAGGAAAGAGTTATCTCTACTCTATCGATGTGTTGGCTTTCTCAAATGCAGCTTAACTTCGGTGGAGTTTGGTTGTGATGTTCTATACGTTATTGACTGTAATTGTAGCTGTTCCATGCTCCCAAAAAAGCAGTTTATATAACGTACCAGGTAGCAGAACATTCTCCCTGACAAAGTCTGGCCATTTTAGCCCAGATTACTATGTGAGTTTTAAAGCCTGAATATTTTCTACTTTATGAATATATATGTCTTTGCCGAGGCCACAGACACACAGTTCTCTTGCTTTTTTTAATCCCATCAGGAATATGGAGTTGAGTGTCTTATATTTAAAAAAGAGAGCTTTTGAGAGTACCTCAGATACAGACAAAATATATGGGACATCCCGGGCAGCACATACAGCACCCAGAGGGAAAATAATTACACATATTCACTACTTAAATGCCCAGACAGATCTACAGCGAGCACTAAAGGTAACCTCTGCCCATACAGACCTGTGTCGTTATTCACAAGCCTTTAAGAAGATTTCTAAGTTCCCCTTCCTGAAATTTTTACTTCTCCCCCAAACTACGCCCATTTATCTCTTTAAAGATCTTGCCAGCCCTACAAGCTTCAACTCCCCAACCAGCAAGTCATCTCTCATGTTCTCCTGCCTAGAGTTCTGCCCCAGGGTAAGGTGCTATGAGGAGATCACAAACGGCACTTTCTAAGTATTTACTGAGGTTTCAAACAATTTCTATTGTTATGAGCTGCAGAAACTTTAAATATTTTCTTTTCCTCTGTCTTTCAAGGAGATAAAGATATTATTCAGATACCTTTTTTAACTATCTATAGAAAAACTTGTGCACCCAAAAAGCTTACTCATTTTCCTTGAGTAAACTAGTTAGTCTAATGGATGATCTCATCCTTTCCTATAACCCTTATTATGTTCATCCTTAAGTACGAAACTGCTGTACTACAGTATCAAAGACTCATTTAGACCAAACTCCTTCAGCTTTGAGTATGGGATGGGGAGCATCCAGACTACAAAGGATATTAATTCAAATGCATGGGGAAGAATGAACTGAATCATAATTCAAGTTTCCAAAAGTTCCAGGATTAGTAGTATAGACTTACCAAATTTAAAAATTACTTCTAAGATCTAAAACTGGAGACTATGAGATGATACTTTAAAACAAGATCTCTGTCTGACCTGCACAGGACCAATTATAGATCAGGAATCTGAGGTGTGAGAGTAGAAAATTAGGTGTTTCTGTGAGCTGGGTTTGTTTATGTATTTTCAGTAAAGACTGGTCTCCTGCAGAAACTCCACAGACATCCAAAATCCTGAAAAGGCTTCTGAACTCTTCAGAGGACAAAGAGGAAATTGAGTGTCCACAATTGCTCGTTATGCCCACTAGACCTAGAATTTTTTAAAAGATAACCCTTATTGTGGCTTTTTCAGCCAACTAAAACACATTAAATTCTAATAAATGGCTTTTAAGAAACAAGTGTCTGGAGTTCATCTGACCTTAATGACAACTTTAAAATGTTCATAGAATCCTCTGCTCATCAGCTTAACTTTATGTATGTTCCACCTGCTGCAAAGTTTAAAGAAAGGCTCCACAAACCCTGCCCTCTCCCAGTTCCCAAATCATTACATGCCAAAAATGTAACTGTGCTGCAAAGGCACTAAATTGTGCTACCCCACTGGCCACATCTACTCAAAGAACCCTCCACAGTGGTTGTGATCTCAACATTGACCTCCACCTCACGCATAACTGCAATTCCTACACTCAAAAGAACAAGCAGAATTCTCAACAACAGTTGTTCATCATAGCTGATGCTACTGAGGCAGAGAATCTTCTGTTGGCTCAGCTTTCGATAGAAAGTACAAGGAAATCTCAAAGGAAAACAGCTATGTTATATTTTATTGGAGTTCAGTGACAAGATAGCCAAGTTCCTTTCAAAGAGAACTATTCAAATCTAGTGAGGTATTAAGCAGGGACCACACCTACTCTCTGAAGGTAGTAATGGAGATCACAGCTGCTCCTTTCACTGCAAGACTCAGGTTTTGTCATGCTACATAAATGCAATTATATTTTTTCCCAATCTATACAGAACATTTCCATTTGACAAGATAAAACCAGGTTTCCAAAAATTCTGATCATATCCCATGCCCCTGTGCATTTGAGGAAAGAACTGAATCCTTTCCCACTCTTCCCCAGAAAGCTTCCCGACACGTGTGGCAACACACCCCTTCCTATAAATCACAGAGTCTTCACAAGGATCCTATTAGATGTTAACACACCCTTCCTGCCCCCCCCCAAAACTATTAAGGGAAGACTGCAGAATGGAAGAAGGGGGAAAACACAGGAATAGCCACAAAAAGCTCTCTACTGGTGATGTGTGTTGTAGCAGATTTTGCTTGCATCCCAGTTCTTGCAAATCTGGATCCCTTAAGGCTGGTCCAGTAATCAGATCACAGAAAATCTCAATGAATTTTAAGATATCATCACTTGGCATCAGGTACTGTCTTTGCCCTATAAATACAGAAGCCAAGTTCCAGACATGATTCTGATTTCTTGAGTTAATTTTTTTTCAGAAAGATAGAAATTAAAGTAGTTAGGAAAAACACGAATCAAAACATTTTCCAAAGCAACACTGGAAAGTCTTTTTTGCCATCCCAAGTCACTAGGCACATGGTTCTCACTGTGAAAAAGCTGCCATCCTCTCCTCCAGACCCTGTAACTCTACATCCTACGGGATATTTTACACACCTCACTTTCTGTTCATGCAGAACGGGCTGCATTACCTAGATCAGATGAAATTAAATTGCCACAGGATGAAAACTATCATTTTGCCACTGTTCCATTATGAGAAGAACAAGGTTTTCCTGCTCTTATCTCCCCTTGGGTTTACAAAAAAAGTCACAATCATACTTATTTCCTGAATCCAGCCTACATGCTTTTCAAAATTAGAGTTAGAAGTATGTTTTCCCCTTCTTTTATAATAGCAATCTTTAACTAGTATCACTGAACCGTAACTACAGCTGCAAGTAATAATTTACTGATGCAATTTCTTTACAGAAAAGCTGAGTTACAAAGCAAATTAAAACCATGTCTCTCCAGCTCTCAGTGGATACAGCTGTGCATCAAAGCGGCTACAAAAGACACTGGTAGTTGGCTTCTATTACCAGTTTTAATACTAAAAACTTTAGTTCTGTCTCTTTGTATGTTGTATAAACTGTTGTTTGCCTGCAGTACTTGTAACAAGAGAGAGACAAACTATGGCCATCCTGTAGCAGTCAAAATTGACAGCACTAAAGAAAACAAACAAAGAAACAAACAAAGAAACAAGATTTTAAAAGTAGGTCTCAGCTTCTGGCTTGTTTCTGTCCTGGTGATTTCAAGGTCAGCCTCAGGAATACTATCATATATTCCTCACTACCTAAGACTTCAGTTACAGTCACCTCCACAAAGTGGTGCAGGATTTGTGAATTTCATCAATCTTCCACATCTATCAAGGCTCCAGAAATACATCCATGAAACAACCTGAAGAGCTTCAGGACAGAGAATTTCTCCATATTTGCCCAAAAGGATTTAAATCCATATTTTCCAGCTCCTAGGGCACTGGCTCAAATTCCAAACTAGTTGAGAAGGAGAGGGAGTGTGAAGGTATTTTTACTTTTCTTACTCCACCTGTTCTGCTGTGAATTCTTGAATATTAGTTTGGTTCACAGAACAAGAGGAAGCATGATTTTTCAGCCATGAAGCCCAGCCTAGTCTAGTCTTTCATCATGAGAGGCACATTGTAACTGCAGAATTCTTCTTATTGCTGTTCTCTTTGCCCTCCTATACACACAGTACTGGTCTCAATCACTAATTATATTCAATTATATTATCCACTCTTCCCTTGTCTTAGTTCTTTCCTCATCACCTGCCCTTTTCTTCTAAGAGTATAAGGGTATCAGAAAAGAAAGCAAGTGCCTGAACTGGGGGCACTCTTTAGGTAAGAGCAAGTCTCCTGCAGAAGGCAAATCAGAGCTCCTCAGATTGCTAATCTAAAGTGCTGAATGAAAGAAAATAGCTAAATTAATGATTGATGGAGAGAATACCTCCCTTAAGCTGCATGCCTAATGCTAACCAGCACAGACACTGCCCCCACCACTTCATGGCTCAGTGACTTGGGTGGTAGCTTNCAACAGTTCCACGTCCTTTCTCTGTTGAGGACTCCAGAGCTGGACACAGGACTCCAGGTGGGGTCTCAGGAGCACAGAGCAGAGGGGGAGAATCCCCTCCCTGGCCCTGCTGCTCACCCTTTTGCTGCAGCCCAGGCTGGGGTTGGTTTCTGGGCTGCCAGCGCGCACTGCCGGCTCCTGGGGAGCTTCTCATCCAGGAGCACTCCCAAGTCCTTCTCCTCAGGGCTGCTCTCCAGCCATTCTCTGCCCAACCTGGATTTGTGCCTGGGGTTGCCACGTCCCAGGTGTAGGACTCTGCACTTGGCTTGGTTGAACTTCATGCCATTTGCATTAGCCCACCTCTCCAGCCTGTCCAGGTCCCTCTGGATGGCATCCCTTCCCTCCAGCGTGTCAACCGCGCCACCGGTTGTGCTTCTGAAATATCTTATTGAATTGTTAAAGAAATATAACGTTAAGACACTTCTAGTGTAAGAGAAAGCAGCGCTCCTCTCAAAACTTTCTTGATTCACAAACCCAAACTTTCTTGATTTTACAAATATGAAAATCCTTAAGTGAGACAGAGGGCTATTGCGTAACTCTACATATTTCAGAGCAGAAAGACACCAAAGCTCTCTCACTCTAATAATGAAATGTTGATTTTGGAATTCAAATGTAAACTTCTGATGGAAGTCTTGCCAGGCAGAAAAAAAGGGGAAAGGACAAGGTGTTTGTATTTTTATTGACAAACTCTATTCAGTTCTCAGAGACAGCTAAAAAATAACTGGATTTGTTCATAACAAATTTTGCTGTGAGAGCGCAAGTCTACAGACAATGTGATCTCTTGTACAGCATTTCAACTAAATGAAGAAAAAAAAAGAGCTCACTTTCAGGAAGGCAAATCACAGTAATTTCATCATAATGGTGAAAAGTTTTACAGCCATTGAAGAAACCATGAAAGCAGTTAGTTCCCCTGAAAACGCTGCTTTCAATAAGAGTATTTCTCCACTTAAATGTAGCATAAAATAATAGTTAACTGCACTTGAGCTAAACAGTCATGTAAACCACAATCGCTTGTTGTTTGGAAGTGAGTCTACACACCAAACTGAATACATTAATGCTTTTCCCTCTGTGACAGGGAACAGTTAATCAGGGATTACGGGACAAATAGGGATAACAGAGAGCATCCATTTATAACAGAGGTTGATTTTGGATCCAACCTTGTTTTATCTGGCATATCAGCAATACTACAGGAAACCACACTCAGATTAGAATGCATAAGGTTGAAAGATTCACAACGTTATCAGATTTCCCATGCCGCTGCTCTGAGCAGCATCTTAAGATTGGTAACAAAACCCAGATGCAAATCTAGGACATTATTTTTAAGCTTTATTTAAATTTATAACTTCCTGTTTATGTTGTTGAAATATGAAGTTTGCAAGAGTTTATAAGCAAAGACAAAAACCAAATTTACTGCGACCTGATTCAGAAGGCCACTAAACTTCTACGTCCTTCAGGCATTGCTTGTCCTTCTAGGGTCTGACTGCAAACACAAAGCATTCCCCTAGTAACAATAACTGGATATTTTTCAAAAAAACCCCCATACTGAGAGCATGGAAGCATTTGAAGAATAAGAACACTGAGAGCATTGCAGTCCTTAGTAAAGGAGAGTATTTCTACTCACACAAGACTTTCTACAGCTTCACCATGCTCCCCACACCACTGAGGATTGCCTTCACACGAATATCACATTTTAAAAACACATCCTTGCCATGTTGCTGTTTTCCTAGTCATAGAATCACAGAATGGTCAGAGTTGGAAGGGACCTTCAAGATCATCAAGTTCCAACCCCCCTGCCCTGGGCAGGGACACCTCCCACCAGAGCAGGTTGCTCCAAGCCCCATCCAGCCTGGCCTTAAACACTTCCAGGGATGGGGCATCAACAACTTCCCTGGGCAACCTGTTCCAGTGCCTCACCACCCTCACACCAAAGAACTTCTTCCTAATATCTCATCTAAATCTCCTCTCTTCCAATTTAAAACCAGTCAACTGATCCACATCAGGGGCTAATCATCCATATCCACAAAAGATGGCAATAACAGGATACCTTTGGAATATACATCTCTGTCCATGATGGCACGCATTGCTTAAAAAGCATCAGCCAGAAGAGTTTCCTGGAATATTGCGCTGGAATATTCATACGTGGGAAGGAAACCTGGCCCCAGCCTCTCTGTCTGGTTCAGTATGATTCAAGCAGATTTTAAGAAAACAAAGAATCCCTCCTCACACATTTCAAATAACTGAATGCAGCAACAGACCATCCAGTACCAGAGAGCACCCAGCTTCAAAATTATTTTCCAGACAGGAGTGCCTCTTCCTCTGCAAAAAAATCCATAAAAACTATCACTTTTTCTGAGGAAGACAGGCTAGCACACAAATTGATGGTCTTCTCAGACAACACCACATTTCCAAGAGAAACACTACTGTTTCTGAGCCCACTGAAATCATCCCCTCCAGCCTATTTTAGCAGGCTGGAGACTGAATCATGAATAAACCGTTCAAGGTGTGTGCAACTCACCTTTTCCTTAGGTAGAGCAACATATATCCTCATGAAATAAGAATCCTCCATGGCACAGTATAGCACACTGGGGACACATACTGAGTTAAGAACATGGAAGATGGTTTTAATAAGATGTAACATCCACTAATAATAATCATAGAATCACAGAATGGTCAGAGTTGGAAGGGACCTTAAAGATCATCAAGTTCCAACCCCCCTGCCCTGGGCAGGGACACCTCTCCCTAGAGCAGGTTGCTCCAAGCCCCATCCAGCCTGGCCTTAAACACTTCCAGGGATGGGGCATCAACAACTTCTCGGGGCAACCTGTTCCAGTGCCTCACCACCCTCACATGAAAGAAGTTCTTCCTAATATCTCATCTAAATCACCCCTCTTCCAATTTAAAACCATTCCCCCTTGTCCTGTCACTAGACTTCCTGAGTTGAAATAGGTTAAAATTCCAGGTCTTGTTTTGGAACAAAGCTCCAGAGACATCCAGAAAGAAAACAGCTTGTGTGTGTTTGCTAATTTTTAAAAAGTGAATTATTTAAAACAAATACACTTGTTTTCTTTCATGTTAATTTCCTAGTGGAAACTGAGGCTGAGAAGCATTGTATCTTAAAATCTCTAAGTCCAGTAAGCCTAAATTCTTAGACATTAAATCCATCTTAAAAACTAAAAAAGGTGTCAGATACAATAAGCTTTACTAATAAAACCGATTCTAAATTTTGTAGAATAAGCCTCTAAAACCTTGAGCTCACTTTTTAAGACACTTTATCCAATAAAAGCTGAAACTCTTGCTGAAGATTCTTCACGCTGGTAAAAATTACAGTAATTATTTGTACGTAAAGAATTATGTATCTATTTGAGATTGCCACTGGTCAAGTTTTTCATAAACCATACCTACACTCGTAAGGGCATGAGTAGGAGTGGTTACTGTCTGCAAAACAGAACAGTGGGATTCTAGAAGTACCATCTGATGACACACCAATCAATATTTTGATCCTCACAGATTCAGAGCAGCTGTTTCTTCTGATACAGTGCAAACACCTCAGCTTGGTCACAGACAACTCTAATTCCTAACAGAAGAGATTACTGTGGGTCTGCATATATTACTGCNGAGTAACCTGCTCTAGGGAGAGGTGTCCCTGCCCAGGGCAGGGCGGTTGGAATTTGATGATCTTGAAGGTCCCTTCCAACTCTGACCATTCTATGATGCTATGATAAATCAGTTCAAAGAACTTCCCCTCACGTGCCATTTCCACATTTAGTTTATCTTAAAAGCTAATTGGGTTTGTTCACTGCTATAAAGTCAAGCGAGCTGATACAAAGATAGAAAGAATGCCTCATTTAAACAAGAAACAACATTTAATGCTTCTTAGTAGCTCTCTGTAGCGACTCAACCTCCCAGTTTTCAACTATAGCTAATGCTTCAGTTTAACTACTCATTCGGGGACCCTCCCGCTCTTCTTGTTCTTCCAAATGGTAGAAATAACCCACTTCCACACACAGCTGCTCAGCAGAACATTAAGCCAGAATTAAATGTTATATTCTGGGTTGCACGCCACCTTTTTAAGGATTGGGAATGAAATTCTAATCGTGAGGAAGTCCGTACGAATTTCACTGTAGCTTCAAACAAACCCAACTTCCACACTAAAATGAGTACACATCACACAATATTAGGTATTCTAGGGAGATATTTCATGTAACAGCCATAAAGGAAAACCAGGTACTAAATGAGAGAAAATGATTTCCTTGGACTCTCTGTGGACTTGGTTTAGCAGGGAATAAATAAATTCTGTTTCACTTCTAGAAATAATTGCACAGGAACTGTCACACTGTAGACAGATGCTACATTTTTAAACTAATTCCAGAAGTGATTTAGAGGTCTGCTGTGCAGAATATAATGGCCTTTTAACATGAAATTTAATAACTGCTCGAGTTTATGAAACAGACTGAGCAGAGTAATTTCATCTCATTCTAGATTGTATTAATAATGTTGACTCACTTTGAAATTAAATGTTGTATTACGGAAGTTATTAGATCAATTAATGGATGAATTCATCAACAGATTTTCAATTAATTGGAAGTATTTATTTTCATACTGTACAGTCAAAATTCCTTCTAATTCCTAGAAACAACTCTATCCTAAGGGACAGGAAGAGTCTTCACACACCGTGTTGGAAGGCACACACCAAGCAGCAGAAATGCTCCTCTGTCCCATCTGACCCTGGGGGACTGTCAACTCATCCCAATGGGATGAAAACTCTTGTTTTCACCACAGCAACATCCAAACAGAATGGTAATAACAGAGGAAGAGAGGTGGTAGTTAAAATCTGCACCATGCATGTTGTAGTAGGGTTTGTTTCCACTTTGCGTTTCCCAACAAGCCAGGGTAACAAATTTACATCGGAACTGTAGAAGCCCCACTTTTCCCAATTGGCTCAAACTGCCAGTGCAGTGGAATTCTCCTTGCTGCCATTCCTCATGTTTCAAGGCTTCCTATGAAAATATTTACAACTAAAACGAAGGGAAGGTGAGACAATGTGAATTTCTTGCATGGGAATCATGCAACTGGTTTGTTTCACAAATGCCCAGAACTGAGACACGAGGTTAAAAGTAGAGTCTGCATTCGAGCTACAACAGATTTCAACATTTCTGAAGGCCACTGTCCACAAGTTATCCCATCTTCCACAGATACGGAGAGGTTCACGTGAAAACAGGTGGTCTATAAAGGAATTGGAATTCCAGTTTACTGCTAGATATGACAGAACATTTGCCACTTATTATGTCTTAAATAACTGAGCCAGAAGAACCCGGCTGCACCCTGTGTAACTGAACGTTGCATTTTCTCATGTTAATTGAAGGAAAGAGGCTCTGAAGAACAGTACTAGTATCACCACAGATCATTGAATAGCTTCCAATATAACTGATGTTCTTATCCATCAACTCAGTTTAAGACTAATTCCATCCCAGCCAGGCATATGCCTTGTCAAAACCTTTGTGAATTCTTCCATAAATTGACCTTTTTTTTCTGTATTGTAGCTTAACTCAGGCATATTCTCAAATGCTCTTCTGAAAACCCCAGTCTGGTATAATAACCCCTATTAATACGTCCAACATAAATTCTTTGAAGGCTTATCCATACAATATACAAAAGCCACTCTGGCTCTTGCCAGCACAACATATTTATTCACGTATTTACCAAATCTGTTCTTTATTATAGCTACAACTGTGCTCAGTTCTGAAACTATAGTTACAAGTTCACTGTGTGAGGCCTTTTTAAACATTAGCATCATGTTTGCCACCTTCCATTTCCCCTGTAATGAAGCTCTTCATACAACTTGTTCACCAATTAGTTCTATCATGTCATTACTCTACCAGCACTTTCACACCAAGTTCTTTACATCCTCCATAAATCTCAGATTCAAATACCTATTTCCCCTGGAGCTACTGAGCTAATACCACTCAGCAGCCTCAGCCAATCTATATCTAAGCTGATTTTGCAAGCATTTTCATGCCAACAACAAATCCTCTACCCGGAGTTGATAACTTAATAAATCAGCGTTTCCATCCTCCTGTATCTGCTGTTTAGATCAAACCCCCGAGGGCATCAGCTGTCTGCCTGCTCTGTAACACTAAACACAATCAGAAATTCCCGTGGATCTCTCATTAGTTTCCTCATCACCACAATTTTTCTCTTAAACAGCGTTACGCATGTGATCCAGCATCCTAACTCCATCTGGATATATAGCACTTCTATTTTAATCCTAAAGAATCCAGAGTACAAAGACAAGGCTTGACAACAGGAAAGATTAATTCCTGAAGCAAAAAGCTTGGTTTATTAGCAGTCACCTCACAGAATAACTAACTACTTTTACCTTCATTCTTGCCAACAGACATAGTATTCTCTCCCAAACTTTTCCCCTCAAAATTACCCTATGCTCTTCAAGCACTGTTGATATGTACAAGTATCAATAAGCCATGTGTTCAAATTAAAAGCCAAAAATGACCCAAAAATGGATTTTCTATAGAAAATGAAATGCTGTGCAAAGAACTATACCCACAGTTTTACTCTCTGTCCATAGCAACATACTAACCCAAACACCCATCTCTCTCTTACTAGTGGCATACACGTAATTTTACTATTTTGAGCTATATTACAGGAATTGATGAGGATGAAAGACAAGAGGTGAAGGCAAAAAGCAGACCAGCAAAACAAGCAGCTGCACACAAACCTACCACCACCCCCAAATCACAGACATTTCAAACAGATATTTTGGGATAAACAGATGTGTAAGTAGAAGCAGGGGAGTGTACAGAAAGCCACCAATGTGTTAGTATCGTGAAGAACCAACACACTCAAAGGCAGCACCAGTCCTTGAATTCCTTTAGGTGTTACCATTTGAGAGGGACTGCCAGAAATCATTGAAATAATAAGAGTAACAATAAGGTACATCTTCAATGAACAGACAAATCACGGGAGGTGATTTGATTGCATCAAAAGAAGTGTGAGCAGCAGGGCNGAGGTGTCCCTGCCCAGGGCAGGGGGGTTGGAACTGGATGATCTTTAAGGTCCCTTCCAACTCTGACCATTCTATGATTCTATGACTCAGTGTAACTCCAGTTCCACTTTATTCTTCTGGGACACTGCCTAACTTCCCCAAAAACTGACTCAAGCTCTGGATGACGATGATTACTGTTGTTAAGGTCATTTTTCCCATCACTTTTCCATGCCACAAAAGCTTTCACCAATTAAACTATGAGCTATAAAGTCACTTTTCAATAACTCCTACCAATATAGCAAGCAGGCTTGGTGCATTTTCCCCTCTAGTTAGCAAGCTATAAAGTTGATATAAGCATTTAACTATTAATTTTGCTGGCAAATGACTGCCTTATTCCCCATGTCAAAGCTGCAGCTGGGGGAGGAAGCCGAAGCTGCATGCATAATCAATGATTATAGGGTATGCATGTAAAAGCTTCCCACCTACTCTGAATTTAGAAAATATTTGCCATATTTACCAGCTAAGCAGACCAAAGTGACTGGGAGAGACAGGCACACATACATAGACCCTAAACCCACACAACACACAACCTTCAAATCATGGAACTAATGCAGAAGGCTGTGCCCAGCTGGAGAAAGAGACTGGGCTTTAGAGAAGAATTCAGTGTGTTTATTACAATTATAGTTTTCAATTAAACATGTGAAGGGTTTTTCTTTTTGCATGAGGGTTTATTCTTCTTTAGAAAAGAATGTTTAATAGAAAATATTCCCCACTTACAGCAAAATCAAAAGTCAATGAGAAATGCAGTCTGGTTTGTGCCGTTTACAGTGCATGGGAATTTATATCCACAGTTGGCATTTTTCCACAATTGTCATTAAAGTTGACTAAATAATTAGCCACAGGGAGGAACTGGTACCAAGAATTTTATATCTTTTTTTTTTTTTTCAAGTAATATTAACAAATTCAGTACTGTCAACAATGACTGGAGGTTAAACACATGAAGTGCACTTCTGATGCTCTGCAATCATCTTTTTCTTGCTGCATAATTCACACGGCTAAATCAGCCCTGCAACTGCCTCACACTCAAATCACCAGCTCAGGGATTGGCACAAACACACATGAACTATTCCTGGTGCTTTCAAATATCAAATTCTAAAGCCCTGTATGTTTGATTTATGGTACTTTGCATTCTTCAAAAGGCAAGGATTTCTTGCTGTTTCGTAGAGCACTCTGGCCTTCAGAGGAATCCAAGCTACTCATATTCCCTACCACTGCAGACGGGCTCAGAAAATGCATGAAATAGTTATCACTGCAACACAGTATTTTATGATGCATATGTAGAAACATATGTAGAAAAATGCTATTTCTTTATTCCTTCCCCCAGCTTCAAAGGCGTCCAGCAAAAAAAAAAAAAAATGCATGGCAGCACTTCTGCATTCTCAGTGCAGGATATACTCCAGGAAAGTTACCCTACGTGGAGTCCTGTGTCCAGCTCTGGAGTCCTCAACAGAGAAAGGACATGGAACTGTTGGAACAGGTCCAGCGCAGGGCCACCAAGATGCTGAGAGGGCTGGAGCAGCTCTGCTGTGAGGACAGGCTGAGAGAGCTGGGGCTGTTCAGCCTGGAGAAGAGAAGGCTCCGGGGAGACCTTGGAGCAGCCTTCCAGGATCTGAAGGGAGCTCCAGGAGAGCTGGAGAGGGACTCTTGGTCAGGAAGTCTAGTGACAGGACAAGGGGTAATGATTTTAAATTGGAAGAGGAGAGATTTAGATGAGATATTAGGAAGAAGCTCTTTGCTGTGAGGGTGGTGAGGCACTGGAACAGGTTGCCCAGGGAAGCTGTTGATGCCCCATCCCTGGAGGGGATCCCAGGGCAGGGGGGTTGGAACTTGATGATCTCTAAGGTCCCTTCCAAATCTGACCATTCTGTGATTCTAAAGTTTATATATAATGCGCTTCCCTACAACTGAGATTATTCAGATATTTCTGTGGAACAGGATTCCAGGCTGTTGAGCAGCTGGCACAACCAAAGGAACACGTTGTCATGTTCAGCATCTTCCATCAAACCAAACAGTAGCCTGAGTCAAAGTGGAGTCTGGAACTCTCAAGATTCACCCGAGGAGTTACTGTATAAGTAGAAAACCAATCTAAATCCTACTCAGGTCTCGCTGGAAGGGTGCAGAAAAACAGGGCTTCTGATTTCTTTTTCTTGTACCTCTAAGTTCCTGACTACCAACCCCCTGCTTCTCTCCGTTTTCCTGTAGTAGTGGGAAATACACAGTACATTTAGAGACGTTTTCGAAACTTCTCTGAGGAAGAATTCTTCTAACTGACATCAAAGACTGACCCCACTCATTTGGGTAGGGGAAGAATGACGAGATAGTCATTTGCCATGAAAAAAAAAAAAGACATAGCTATAAAATCTCCTTTTTTCATCCTGTTTTGTTCACTTTCTGGTGACTTTCTTTTTTATTACATCTTAAATCTACTAATTATGACAGCAGTAGATACACATGTCAGTTGGAACAGAAGGAGGCGTAGTAATGGTATTTGGATAATCCACTCTGCAGGAATGTTCATTATTCTTCCTGAGGTTTCACAAGAGTTCCCTGGCATAATACTGCTACAGCTGCTTTACACACTAATGTTATTACGAGGTCTGATTCAAAGATAATGTCTGGAAGAGGGATCTGGCAGGGAGCAGAGTCCTAGCAAAGTCCCTGGGATGCTGAAGGTGTAACTAATGGAGACCGAGCTGCTGAAAACATTGAGGGTAGTAACAGCTATTTGTTTCGAGTTTTGCAAGAATCCTGAGAGATCTTTCTTATTTCTCAGAATGAAAATGACACAAATTCAAATTACTTTTTCTGGAAATATTACTATTTTTCTAATGAAAATAAATTGTAAAAAATAAAAAATAAGGTATAGGCTAATCTCTATTTTATCCACGGTACATAAGCCATCCAAAATTATTGCCCTTTTCTTTGGTATCTCTCTTATTTTCAGACTGGGAGACCTGAGAGCAGCCTTCCAGGATCTGAAGGGAGCTCCAGGAGAGCTGGGGAGGGACTCTTGGTCAGGAAGTCTAGTGACAGGACGAGGGGTAATGGTTTTAAACTGGAAGAGGGGAGATTTAGATGAGATAGTAGGAAGAAGTTCTTTACTGTGAGGGTGGTGAGGCACTGGAACAGGTTGCCCAGGGAAGTTGCTGATGCCCCATCCCTGGAAGTGTTTAAGGCCAGGCTGGATGGGGCTTGGAGCAACCTGGTGTGGTGGGAGGTGTCCCTGCCCATGGCAGGGGGGTTGGAACCTGATGATCTTGAAGGCCCCTTCCAACTCTAACCATTCTATGATTCTATGATTCTAAGATTGAGAGGAGTATCAAAACTGCGGAAAAGCAGGAACTAGGAAGCAGCTATCAACTCCAATAGGTGGTACAAGAGAATAAATACCAGCTAGTCATCAGCAGGAGCCACCTCATGAACAAGCTTCATCAGCAAACACCAAGGAATTCCCTTTGCTGTTTCAAAGACATGGATGGAATCAGTAAGTTTAGTCAATACCACATATTTGTATGCATTTTACATTTCTGAGCAAGATTTGACCTGCATTGTTGTTAGCGAGGCCTGAGCTGTTTGTGTGTCACATCAGAGCTCCTGAATATTCTAGACAGAACTTCCCATTCAGAAGAAAAATATCCAGTAGTGAGGTGCTTATTATCTAAGAAAAAAAAAAAATGGGAAAGAAAAGGAGATACTCATGTACGCACACTGGTTCACATCTACACTTCTTTGTGTCCTGTCACCATTCCTGACTCCATAAGGAGTCTGGAAAAAAGAAAGAAAGAAAGAAAGAAAGAAAAGAAAAGAAAATACAAAATCAACCCTGCACCAGGGCTGCCTCTTATTCCAAAATACTATAATCTCCAAAAACTGACAGTCCAAGTAGCTGGATAAGAAATTAGAACATGTGTGGGTGGATTCCTTCCTCCAGCCTGAATTAATTAAAAGTGATTGTTTGCTGTATTATTTTAAAACAGATTTTTGGAACAGGTTAAAGAACCACAGTTCTGACTCTAGTATTTCAAGCTTAATAAGAAAGACTCCTGTTAAAAAAAAAAAAATGTTGTAGGAGGAAAAAGTTTATAATAGGGGGCTTAAATATAAAGTGAATCTTATGTTTTTGTTTGTTGCTTGGAGAAGTTCACGCATTCTTGTACAAGACCTACCTCATTCAGTTTGGCTGTGGTTATTTCAAGTTGAAGCCTATCCAAAAAACCCACACCAATTCATTTTTTCAGTCATTTTGGGCAATTCCACCTATTCCAAATACCTTAGGCTGGCTCTTAATTACTGTTTGCCTTTCTCACATGCTAAACCTGAAACATATTAACACCCTGTTTTCACTTTCTCCATCAGTTATTACACTATAAGAAAATAATATGGATGCCTTTTACTTACTAACGTTTTACTTTGAAGAAATCACAACATATTTTCAAAGCAGCACGTCCCAAAATTTCAGGACTGGTTAATCCCTATTGATCAGGCAGCACCACAGAATTGTCAGAGTTGGAAGGGACCTCTAGAGATAACTCATCCTACTCCCTTACTTAAGCAGGATTGCCCAGAGCACATCACTCAGCACCAAATGCTCCTAAGAGAGTTTCTAGATCTGATAGATATCAGTCCTCTATACATAGATTAAAAAGGAAAAAACCCACAAAAATCCTAATTTCCAGATCACTTAAAGTTTCTCTACAAAAGCATTCAGTAGGGTACAGAATGAATGTACAAAGGGTATATACAGAATGTACTAGAGTGCAGTACCACCTACAGTGAACAAGGCTTGTTACCTGTTACAGAACATGAAACTGGATTAAAGAATTCCTAAAAAACAAGGAAACAAACACATAATTCTACACATTGCAGGATGCCTACACTCCACAACGGACACATTCTCCTTCACACACGAGCCCTACATATGCTGACTAACCAGACTGAACGGATTAGGTAACAGCTAAATTCTACCTTTCCTCTTGCAGAAGAGAAAAAAAGTACCTTGGGGCTCTTTACCATTGATTTTCAGTGATTGTCTTAAAGATTGCTACATTGCTTTCAGATGTGGTTGATATTGGACAACAGCTTCAAATTATTTATTTAGGTGGGAACGAGTTGATAAACAGAGCAACCACCTAAGCTGTTCTCAAGACAGCAGAATGTAAGTTTACCAATATTATTCTTTCCAATACCAACTAAATCATTTCCAAGCATCATTTCCCAAACAAAGTCAGCAGAATGTGTTGAATGGTTAAATACCACCAATCATGATGGAAATGCTCCCTGTATCATGATTGCAGCTGAGAGGGGCTTGGTCGTTCTTGACAACTGACCTTACTCCAAAGAAGGTCCTATGAAGAAATAGGAGACTTGGCTTTTGCTTTCCCAGACTGCATTAACAAAGCATATGGAGTTTTGTCTCCAGAAACAGAGAACTTAAGTCCACATGACATTCTTCAGTCTTCATATGTGAAATATAAAAATTATGTCCACTATCCTTCTCTCTTGACTCTTCTGAGTACAGTGTACAATATGCACTCATGTATGCATGTGAGAAGGAACCTTTCAATTCTTCATTTCCATGAGGTAACAGAGAGAACAGTTTTGAACTAAACTCTGAGAACTTGTTTAAAAAAACCTATGCCAATAGAATATGTAAAAATATTAACCAACCTGCCACCATCTATTGCCTAGCAGACTGGTCATATTCTGCTAACATCAGTCTGCAGTTCACTTCTCATTCCTCTTTGGAGTGAGAAATTTCATCTGAATGTACAGGCATCCTATAAACATCACCTCTGGGAGTCAGCTTACACTTCCGATGGGTGAGCTGCCAAGAAACCCCTGACACCCCAGATCGAGTTACTGGGCAGTGTGTGTTCCTCCCCGTCCCTGCTATTCCCCCCTCTCAGACACACATCTTCACTTCTCTCCCATGATGGATACGTAGACCTTACAATAAAAGGATGAATCCCTCAAGAGCAAAAACAAGGTTTTTTCTTCCATTCTAAACTACTACCACTTCCCTCACGCTCCACGGGAAAGAGGAAGAACCAAGGCTCAAGTTTCAAAAGGAATATTATATAGCACTTCAGTAAGTTTGCCTTCACAGTAGCTTATGCATTTAAGAGACACTGTTACAGAATGCACACAACTTTCTAGTTCTGATTCTCCCCTTTTATGAGAAATTCTACATGACTGCTTGGTCTTCAAACACCAGGAAAACAAATAACATGTGCAGCTGAAGAAAACAAAACAGAAAAGAAAAAAAGAAAAAAAAAAAAAAGAAATACACCACTTAAAATTAACCCCACATTTCTGACCACAGTTAATTTTCTACCAACTTAATTAAGAAAAAAAAAAAATAAAGAAAGAAAAGGGAAAAAAAAGCCACCAAAAACAAAAAGCCAGAATTACAGACTGTTCTCATCTTTGAGGTGCAAAATGTTCTTGAACT
Organism: Thinocorus orbignyianus; assembly: GCA_013400375.1. Classification (NCBI taxonomy): domain Eukaryota; kingdom Metazoa; phylum Chordata; class Aves; order Ciconiiformes; family Thinocoridae; genus Thinocorus; species Thinocorus orbignyianus. The sequence continues at coordinate 247,332 of VXBW01001330.1, read as the reverse complement.
GTTCTGTTCTGCAAAACAACATGGGAATTCATTGTCATGTCTCAAATGCTGTTTTCCAAAGCATTGCAGCTCTGTTACACAATTTGCTCCCCAGGCACCCCACTGGTGCAAACACTTAGAGAGCAACACTTACCAGCCAACCTTCTGGTTACTACCAAATAACCACTAAGTGGAAAAACAAAAGCTCCAAGTCTAAAGGTATAAAGCATGGTTCTACTAACATTCTGGTACATATTTAAAATCCCCCAGGACTTCAGTGAAGTCAGACTTTTCAAACTCCTTGCATTAAAAGGAGTTCATCACTCCTTTGCCTGGGCAACACAGTGATATCTACATAGTGCTAGCACCTCCTAGCAGCTCTAACACATCTTAGAAAGAAATTTAGAAGACAGTAAATGACTTAAAAATTTGGCAGCCCAGCACTTTTACTCAGCTGTGAGGTTTAGAAGGTCCCATCGTGACACTATTAATGTTTAATGAAGAGTCCCAGTGCTCCTTGTTGAATAACCAGAACTTGGTTATAACATAATCCCAACCATGCAGCAGATGAACGCCCAAGACACCCACTTCTAATTTAAAAGGAAAACAGTGACCGTGTCCCTTCACTGCAGAGGTTAAAAAAAAATAAAAGAAAGATAGTGCAGAAAGAAAAGGACATTCTCCCGAAGTGTCTGTGTGTTTGTATGAGCAAAGTGTTCAGCATGTCGTGTGACATGAAGGGCAGGCAGAAGCTAGCTGGTATTCCAGTGGCTTTAATTAGTTTTATTTTAACACACCCATGGTATCTCCTTACTGGTGCCTGCATTTGTTGCTCCTTACATTTTCAGCCCTGCTAAAAAGAATTTTTAATTCTTGATGTCACACTACATGCATATAACACTTTGCATTAGGGATTTTTAGGGTTTAGGGTTTACTTTGGAATATATGATGCCATGTAATTTCACGGGGGAAAAAACTCTCTCTGACTCCTTAATACTAATTTCACCGTGAGAGGGTAAACAACAGCTGATTGAGTATCTGTGCAGATAAAAAATCATTCAGAATTAGCCTGGTTTTAGGTGATGACTTATTGGTAAACACGGAAGACTGAGACTTCAAACAAAGTATTTAAGATAAAGAACACCATGCATTTTCTACGATTCTGTGATTCCTCTATTAGTATTTTTTCCTTGTATTCCCCTGCTAGCTGACTCATTTTTCAGCTAGAAAAAAAACTGAGTTGGCTTTTCTTTTGATATTCTCTCTCTCTTGCTCACACAAACACAGACACTTTTGGAGAATGTCCTTTTCTTTCTACACTTTTTTTTTTTCTTTTTTTAAACCTCTGCAGTGATGGGATAAGATCATTGTTTTCCTTTTAAATTAGAAGCTGAAGAATGGTTTTGAGGATTGCCTAGGTGAGCTGATTGCTTTTATGAAAGTTTATGTCTCCCATAACTGTCCATCCCTCTTTCTGCTCCTCCCAGAGAAGACTAATTGATGAAAGAAGCAAACAGCGAGCCGCTCAGCATCAATACACCTACGGAAGGCGACTGTGCTCTCAGATATTGCCAATTCCTGCAGGATGCAATCCATTCCCTTCCCTACACCGCTCATGGATAGATTTTAACACCCAGAAAGGCTCAGTGAGAGGGTAAGGGCATCACTCAAATCCTCACCTTGAGTCCAGAGCCTTGGATGCAACACTGCTGCCGAGAAGAGCTTGGCGAGGGGTTAAGGGCATCACTCAAACCCTCATCTTAAGAGCCTTGGCTGTGACATTGCCACCAAGAAAGGCTTGGTGAGGATATAAGGGCATCATCACCCAAATCCTCATCTTAAAAGCCTTGGCTGTGACACTGCCACCCAGAAAGGCTCAGTGAAGGGATAAGGGCATCACCCAAATCCTCACCTTAAGAGCCTTGGTTGTCACATTGCCACCAAGAAAGGCTTGGTGAGGATATAAGGGCATCATCACCCAAATCCTCACCTTAAAAACCTTGGCTGTGACACTGCCACCCAGAAAGTCTTGGTGAGGGGCTAAGGGCATCATCACCCAAATCCTCACCTTAAGAGCCTTGGCTACGACACCAAGCTGCCCCCAGCCGCCGGGATGCCACCGGGCGGGCTGGCACCTCCTCAGCCAACAGAAAGGGGACATTCGAGGGACCAAGGACGGTGGTCCCTGAATTATAACAACCCCCCGCACGGCCCTGCCCGCCCCTCCGCCCCCGGCCACGGCTCAGCAGCACTCGGAGCCGGCACTGGCAGCGCCTGGAGGGGCTTAACGGGGAAGGGAACGGGGTACCGGCGGGATGGGAGCCCGCAGCCCCACCGAAGCCTCCGGGGGAGCCAAGTCCCGGCGGAGAACGGGGGGTTACTCGCCACCTTGTCACCCTCCCCTCGCCCCCGACCCTCCTCCCGAGGGGGAAGGTCTCCTGTCCCTCTGGGTGCGCAGGGCCGGTCTCCCCGCTCCCCCTTGTACCTCTTTGCGACGGCAGCGGCGCCGGCTGCCCTCGGCTGCCGAGGGCCGCCAGGAGCAGGAGGAGCGACAAACTCTCCCGGGCCATGGCTCCCGCCGACTGGAACCACCGGTGGCCGGGACAGAAGAGATCCCCGCTGCCCCCCACCCCCGCTGGGGGG
>VXBW01001330.1:209854-244046 GCA_013400375.1 Thinocorus orbignyianus | reverse complement strand
CGGGAGAAGAGGAGGCTGGATAACTTACCTCCTTACTCCTAAATAAATGATTAAATAAATAAAATTCACTCAGAAAAACTCGATTTGCAGGTATCTCCTTGGGCCCCTTCCCCTAAAACAGACATTATGGGGCTGGAGTGGGTCTGGAGAAGGTGAAGGGTCCGGAAGAGAAGTGTTGAGAGGCTGAGGGAGCTGGGAGTGTTCAGCCTGGAGAAGAGGAGGCTGGATAACTTACCTCCTTACTCTTAAATAAGTGATTAAATAAATAAAATGTGCTCAGAAAAACTCGATTTGCAAATATTTCTTTGAGGTCCCTTCCCCTAAAACAGATGCTGAGGGGCTGGAGAAGGGCAACGGAGCTGGTGAGGGGTCTGGAGAAGAAGTCTTGAGAGGCTGAGGGAGCTGGGGGTGTTCAGCCTGGAGGAGGCTGAGGGGAGACCTTCTCACTCTCCACAACTCCCAGAAAGGAGGAGGTAGCCAGGGTGTCGGTCTCTTCTCCAAGGAACAGGTGATGGGACAAGAGGAAATGGCCTCAAGTTGCACCAGGGGATGTTTAGGATGGATATCAGGAACAATTTTTACACTACAAGGGTTCTTAAGCCTTGAAATGGGCTGCCCAGGGCAGTGTTTGAGGCACCATCCCTGGAGGTATTTCAAAGCTGGGTTGACCTAGTGCTTAGAGACATGGTTTAGTGATAGTTTTTCCCACAGTTAGGTTGATGGTTGGACTCAATGATCTCCAAGGTCCTTTCCAATGCAGACAACGCTATGAATCTCTGATCTTTGGTTGAGGAAGGCGAGGGGTGAGTACGCACAAGCCTGAGCCTGACACATCCTCTGGGTTCAGCTCTCAACCCGTGGCCTTTTCTGTTGGTAAATTTGTCCGTTACCCCAAACTCCAAATTCCAGGAAGGCGACATTTTGGGTACAATAGATCATCAGATCCAGCAACACAGCCAGCTTGTTTCTCCCCCTGCCATCCCACCCTGAGCAGGCTCCTTCTTTCTTTTCTGAGGTTTCACCCCAAATGGCCTGAGCTCTGCTGTTACCGGAGACCCATTGCTTCCATGGCCTTCTAGAAACTGCCTCCCCCCAGTACAGAAGAGAACAATAATGCTCTTATACAGCTTGGTCATTTGTCACGCGTAAGTCAATGGAAAATACTGCAGTCCTCTTGCCAGGAGATGATGTAGGGGCCTTCTGCACTTCTTTGGGGAAACTGGAGGTCAGGGTTCATCTTGATGGTTTTCATCTTGTCAACTATTTGCTTTGCTGTCGAAGTAAAGACGGTCTAGTGTGGACAGAGCTGTGAGGGACAGAGGGTTAGACTGTGTTTAAGACACTATCCATAGCTTTTTCCCTGGCATTATTTAGTCCATAAAATGTTTCCACGCAAGCAGTACAGGAACTACATCCTCTGCTGCTCCATGTGAAGAAGTTCTGATCAGGTTGTAGGTAGTGGGCTCAGATATGGATTCGTCACTTACCAGGGCAGAAATGGGTTATAGTTTTGAGTTTATGTTCAAAACTACCTTAACAAGCCTTTCATTCATCTCCAAAGATTAGTCAATTTCACCTGTCAGTGCTGAGTTTTCTGTGTAGCTGCGTTTCCTGCCTTGGCAGCTTCTTGGAGGGGTGGACCAGATAAGGTCTTGTTCAGTTCTGGACTCCCCAGTTCCAGAAGGACAGGGAACTGCTGGAGAGGGGACAGCAGAGGACCACCAAGATGATGAGGGACCTGGAGCATCCCTCTGATGAGGAAAGGCTGAGGGACTTGGGTCTTTTTAATCTGGAGAAGAGAAGACTGAGGGGGGATCTGATCAATGCCTAGAAATACTTCAAGGGTGGGTGTCAGCAGGATGGGGCCAGTCTTTTTTTACTGGTGCCCAGGGACAGGACAAGAGGGAACGGGCACAAACTTGAACATAAGAAGTTCCACCTCAACATAAGGAGGAACTTCTTCTCTGTGAGGGTGGCAGAGCCCTGGCAGAGGCTGCCCAGAGAGGTGGTGGAGTCTCCCTCTCTGGAGACATTCCAAACCCACCTGGACACATTCCTGTGGGACCTGCTGTGGGTGGACCTGCTTTGGCCTGGGTTGGACTGGATGATCCCTTTCAATCCCACATCATTCTATGATTCTCTGATTTCTGTTAGTCTCAAAACCGAAAGCTAGTACTTTTCCAGTGCCTGTCCCACTATGTTTTCCTCTTTTTAGGTATCTGCAAAATATCTCCATGACTCATGAATCATCAAGATCAACAGCAGATTGGTTGCAGTGGTCCCCTACATCCCCAAATACCAATATTGCGCCAGTATTAAGCCCAGAATGTATTATTTACCTGACCTTTACTTCAAACCAACTGTTCCTGCTGCTGTGCCTGGATGGTCTTTACCGTGAGATGGTGTTGTGAGAACTTGGCCTTACTTTGGGGTCAGCAGCGCTGCTGTCATACCCAGGTACCTAATCACCAGCCAAGGCAGACATCTCTGCACACCAGAGCTATAAACTTTAATAGTTTGGGAACGCAGAGAGGCAAGATACGCCAGGAAAACCTACTGGCTTATTAAACCCACAACATTTTTCACTTCTGAACCACAGGAAGTAATTTCCTGCTATAAAATGCTGAGCTGTGTCAAGGAACAGCAGACGGGGACTGCTCCGAAAGGGCAGTGTCCTGGGCTGAGCGACACAGGACTAATTTCTCTTCTAATGCAGGGGGAAACTGTACTTTTAGAAGACTCCAGTGCCTGAATTGGTGAAAATATTTACTTTATGGCCAGCCAGGCTCCGTGTGGTTCAAGGTCTCGGTGTTTTCAAGCCTTGCCAGGTGCAAGGGTGAGGAGAAGCAAGGACTGGGTGTTTGACCCAGGCTGGTCAACAGGATTATTTCTTATCATGAATGTTACACCCAATATAAATGAGAAAGTTTGCTACTCACATCTCTCTCTGGTGGGTCCAGAGAACTCCTTGCCCCCGTGCCGGACCCATGAGCCCTTCCCTTCGTCCTGCTGAGAGAATGGGCTGAGTAGAATTCTTGTGTACATTATATTAGTACCAGGATTAATCCTGGTTCTTTCATGTTATTGTTAATTATCTGGTCTTAACCTATTAAATCTATCTATATTTCAACCCTCCTGTTTATTTACTTTCCCTGATCCCCTTTTCCAGGTGGGGAAGGGTCATCAGGTAATAGAATAATTGTCTAAATGACAATAAATTGCTTTTTAGCTGTACTGCTGGCTAAAAGGGCAACAGGAATAGCGTGTACGGTGGTGAGAACTGCTGGGCTGAAAGAAGGATGTGAGTAGAATCAGCTAAGGACTCATCTGGGAACCAGGATCACTTAATATTTAATATTATGACCTTTGCATAAAAATTAGAAGGGTTTTTTTTTTAAAAGTTATGCTGATAAAATGGGATTGGGGAAGGCCAATGTATACATTATCAATTTATACATTTATATATGCACACTGTGAATTTATACAACTTCTATTCTTCATAACTGAAGTGATAGAAAATTAGAAAATACTGAATGCTCCAAGATCCATTCCTGATGTCACACACATAAGGACTAAGAGAAATAGGGAGTTTTAATGAGATCTAAGAACAGAGAATATAACCTGACACTCCTGGGTGGCAGTGAGTCATGAGGCGTTTTTGAGTCACCAGAGTGATGAAGCTCTGAGATAAGCAGGTAGGGCTGAGGATACGTAAGGCCTAGGATCAGATGAAATATTTCCAGGGAAAATAGGAGAATGAATCCTATTGTACTCTTGCATCCCACAGAGGATATCACAGGGAATTGTGATCACTCGTGTTCGAGAGGAATTAATTCGGACTTAAACGGAGCAGAGGGCTCTGGGGAATGCAGAGCTTATCCGAGATGCGTAGTTTGGAAGGGTTTGATTTGTTTAGGAAAGTAAGTTGTGAGACAGTTCTAAGCATATCAGAGATATTAGTGGGTGGAACTGTCACAAAAGAAAATGAGTATAAGCATGTTAAGTGTTTGAGGCTTGGAGCAACCTGGTCTGGTGGGAGGTGTCCCTGCCCAGGGCAGGGGGCTTGGAACTCCATGATCTTGAAGGTCCCTTCCAACCCAAACCATCCTATGATTCTAAGATACAGATGACTACAGGCTGGATCAGAAACCATCTTCTACTTTTCATTAGGTGTGGAAACAGCCTTCTTTTAGGAGAGCAGAGGGAGAAAAATTAATTGATTTAGAAGTAGAGCCTAGCAGATTTATGAAAGTAATTCTATGACAAGCTGGCCTGCAAAAGGCAGGAGGAATGGGTTTGATGACCTGTACAACCCTGTCCTATGTCCTTAAGAGGACTGTAACCAAAGGATAACACAAATAAACACGAAAAAGATGTTTAAAGGATAGAGAGAAGAATTACATGGAGTTCTTGTGATGAGTTGGAACGTGTGAATCACAACAATCAAAAAATTAACCTATTTTAGGGGCAAGGTGAGACATGGTCCATGATTTGGACACAAGTCAGGAGGGTTCTGAGACATCCCTGTGCCAAGGTTGTGTTCATCCAAAGCAGTTATTTAGGAAGGGGATTGCAAAAGACAAAAGACAGACATGGGTTAAAGAAATGGGATATGTGACCTGGAGCCAATATCAAAGCAAGGAACAGAATTCAAGATCAGAGAAGACAAAGGAGTTGTGAAGAAAAGGAAGAATCTAACACCAGTAGAAAGCCCTTCTTGTGAGACCCTCTGCTGCCAGGGTCACTGAGTGCTGTCACTTGAAAGGCTGATTTGCCAGCAAATGCAGATAACTGGAGATGAGTAAGTAATCCTCTGTTATTAAAGAGGGAAAGAACGGAAAAGAGCAGAGGGAGAACAGGATAGACCTGGGCCTGGGTAATAAAGAGAGGGTAAACATGAGGATTTGACAGGAAAAGCTGTGAAGGGAAAGATGACAGCAATAGAGGTCACTGCATCCTGAAGAGGCTGGAGTTGAGAGCAGAGGTGTTACAGTTTGATGAGCTACAAACGCCATCAGGACGGAGCTCCTCTCGTTTCAAATCCTCCCTTTGGCCTTGCTCACCACCCCTGTAATTCGTCAGCCCATGAGTCTGATGCAGCCAACCCACCTTATTGACTCTCACTAAGCTGGATACTCGTCCACTGATACCTCACTGTTGGTCCTTGTGCGTCAGGAACAGCCAGGAGTCACAGTTTTGCCTGATGCTGGGTTCTCAGCAGCCCTGAGGAAAAGGACTTGGGAGTGCTCCTGGATGAGAAGCTCCCCAGGAGCCAGCAGTGCGCGCTGGCAGCCCAGAAACCAACCCCAGCCTGGGCTGCAGCAAAAGAAGCGTGAGCANTGGCTTGGAGCAACCTGGTGTGGTGGGAGGTGTCCCTGCCCATGGCAGGGGGGTTGGAACTCGATGATCTTTAAGGTCCCTTCCAACTCTGACCATTCTGTGATTCAGTGTGCCATTGGTAAGCACCACTCATTTCTTGCCTTGTCATCACTTGCTTTTTAGCCCTTCTCCTTTCCAGTTATGCCGCTATTTTAAGGGGCTTTTCTTTTATTTTTGGTCCTGTGAGAAAGAAGCAATTTGGAGAGCAGCGGCAGCAACATTATGTTAGCTTATGTCTAGCTAAGAACGCGAAGCAGCAAGCAAATAGAGTTGCTCAGCCCATAATTAACTTTTACAACCAAAGCCTTTATATTCTCTCCATAAATAATATACCTGTTGTCAAGCAGTTTGTGGCTCTATTTTCCGAGAATCAGAGAGCTGCCAAAAAAGACTTACTGATTTTAATAGCTACTCATTACCAAAAAACCTAGAACTTCATCTGAAATGACACATAATCCTTTTGGGTTTAGAATGTATTTAAAAATAGTCTCTATCATTCATTTGTTTAGGAGGGCTGTTGCCTGTGAGAAACTGCCAAAATGGTTAGAACTGATTAAGAAGAAGAGTTAACATCTACTAATTTTCCCCCGAGGTATAACTTTGCCTCTCGTGGAACGGAGATGAGGTTTGTTTGGCTGAATCATCAGTGTGGGTTTGATGTTTCCCTGCCAGCCGTTAATGAATTGTGAAAAATAAGAATTAAATAATAATAATAAACCAGCAGATTAAACCAATTCTGTAAAATTATATCGACTTGCCTTCCTAAAAATGGATATTACTGCAAAACATGCAGGCAAGGAGAGAAACAGATGAACGATAGCTGACAAATAAAATTTCCAGATACTGCCCCATCTGTTTCCTTCTACACGTTTCAGCTCTAAGCTCTTTAGCATTATGGGGTTGCTGAGGTGATATTCCTCTTTCCAGTGACGTCACGCCCAAAAACTACCCAAATCAGGCTGATGCAGTAACCTGAGAGCAAGGATGGGTTCCCTAGATTATTACCAACCAAATCTCCCTCTTTTATAATGGGAAGATTTTATCTTCGAGAAACTGCAAACTCTTCGGTTTGCTTTTGAAATTGTTTTCCAGAAATGGGAAGATGACAAAATTAGAGAGGAAAAAAAATCAAAATGTGCAGAAAACATTCCTTCACAAAGATAGTAAAAGAGATGTACTTTTGTAAGTATGTTGGAGAAATTAGGTCGTTGTCGGTTCAGATGTGATGAGTTACTAACAATCTCCTGTAGATTTGAAAACTGTATTACTTTATCTGGTAAAATCTACATTTTTATCTCCTCTGCTTAAGTTTTACGTTTTCTTTGCTCCCTGATATATTTCTAAACAAAGTTTATTTTTCTTCTCTGAGGTTCTCAATGACTTGGTACATCAATTATGGAAGAAAACTGTGTTATGGATATTGCTACATTTCACAGACCTGGGATTCATTAAGTATCAAGGAGGAGAACCACACAGAGCATCCAAAAGGCAACGTGGACCAGGCTCTTCTCACCGACTTCAAGGTATCAAACTGGGTGTTAGTCCAGCAAAGTATTTAGAGAAAGGTCTTTGATCACCTGGATATTCCTGGAGACAACTGAAATGAGTGTTGGAATGACTGAAATTAGTTACATGGTTGAAGTTACACACACAACAACATCGTACTGAGCTGCCTCTGCTGGGGTTTGATACACAAAGGAAATAATTCAATATTATACAGAATAGAAATTATATATATAGAAATTCAGTTTATAATGACAATTTTGGAATAGAAAAACCTGTAACTATCAAGAAGGGAGGAAGAGAGGATGGGAGGAAGGAAAGCTTTTGAGTCCCTTAAGCTACTATTGAGTTTTTCTCAGCTCATTTACTCCCAAACATCAAGGGTCAAGCGAGAGATCTTTAAAGAGTTCTTCCATGCAGCTGCTCTGCAAAGTGACAGATACAAAGTGAATTCTTACCTTTTTTGATGAAAAGTCTATCGAATGACTATGTTTAGTTTGGGGAAGAAGAGGCTGAGGGGAGACCTCCTTGCCCTCTGCAACCACCTGAAAGGAGGGTGTAGAAAGGTGAGTGTTGGCCTCTTCTCCCAAGGGAATAATGACAGGACCAGAGGAAATGGTCTGGAGTTGAGGCAGGGGAGGGTCAGATGAGATATTGGGAAGAATGACTTGACTGACAGAGTGGTCAGGCACTGGAAGGGCCTGCCCAGGGAGGGGGTGGAGTCACCATCCCTGGAGGGATTTCAGAAACGTGTAGATGTGGCACTTCAGGACATGCTCTAGTGGCTGAGATTGTAGGGTGTTTTTGTGAGTTTATGGTTGGACTTGGTGGTCTCAGATGTCCTTTCCAACCATGACGATTCTGTGACTCTGCAATTCACTAGGAAAGCGTGGCGAATATTCTAAAAGAATAGTGAAGATTAGATTTTTGCCAAATTGCATATTTGTGTACACAGCCAAGAGGGAACTACTTCATTTAAGCTGTAGCATAATTTTCCATTCAATAAAGAAATCTCCAGATCTCATCCGCAGCCTTAAAACTGGGATTTTAGAAGCAGTTGCAGAGGAAATGTTTTGTGACTCACTTGAGTGTTAGTTCCTATTTCTGCAGTAAAAAAATGTGAAAACCTAGAAACTGGAAATACACAAAAGGAAGAACTCTGAATGCTGTGCCCACTGGCACAGGTTGCCCAGAGAAGCTGTGGATGCCCCATCCGTGAAGGGGTTCAAGGCCAGGCTGGATGGGGCTTGGAGCAACCTGGTGTGGTGGGAGGTGTCCCTGCCCAGGGCAGGGGGGTTGGAACTGGATGATCTTGAAGGTCCCTTCCAACTCTGTCCTTTCTGTGTTGAGGACTCCAGAGCTGGACACAGGACTCCAGGTGGGGTCTGACAAGCGCAGAGTAGAGGGGGAATGTAGTGAATGTATCACAGACCCTTCCCATTATAACCAGTTTTCAAACTTGTATTTTACATCTTCTTATCCAATTACTGCATTTACTAAGATTTGGGTTTACAAATGGATAATGAGGTATTTGACATAAATTGTTTACTGTGTTTGGAATATTAGACTCAATAAAATCTCCAAATACATATGAAATTAATATTAAAGCAATGCATTATGCTTTAATAACATTAACTACCACACTAAAATAGCAGTATTAAATGAGTACATATAAATATGCTTCTACCAATTGCTATCTATGGCTTTAATTTTCTGCTGATATCCATATTTACATACACCCACTTGCTATATATTGAACACCACTTTTTAATGAAAGTCACAGCAATTAATATATGTAAATTAATGATATATATCTCTCATAAACATTATCCATACTATTAAAAGTTTCAGTAACACCATTGGTGTAAGGTTTACCTGAGTGGAATTGGAGAAAAAAAGCCTTAAAGGTACTTGAAAATTACCTGCAATTCCAGACTTTAGGAAGGTGATAAATTAGTAGAGACAGCTGTCTCCTAGCTCCATATTTTTATTTTCTTCTACTATAAACTTAGCAAAAATCTTGCTAAAAGGCCTTGTCAAGATATTGCTTATGGAAATTAAAAAAAACCCAACCATGAATTCTGGCAAAGCAGACTCTTACCAGCTAAGATCTTCAAAGGATTTTTAAATCTAGGTATCATCATAGTAATTTATTGCTCATATATTGTACTCATTTGCCAAGCACCATCAATAGCCAGTGCTGCACACCTCTGGTGAAGTGTGTGGTAGCTTTAACCCTCAGCAAGAGCTCTCCAGAGAGCCAAAATGTTAGTGGAAGTCTCAAAATATCACTTTTTTTCTTCAAAGGTCCACTTTCTAGAGGTAAGCAATTTTTTGGGAGTATCAGTTCCATTTTAAAACAAAATATTAATCGATAGGCATATTGGTGGCAGAGCAAAACTTGATGTAGGTCTTTGGTCTAAAAGAATACAAATGAAAACAGTAATTAATAAAATAACATGTTTAAAAGTGATGGTTTCTTTTACAATTTGAATTGGATTGTGAATGCCGAATGCTTCTAATTGTCAATCCCAGCCTGAGCTAATCAAAATGTATTTGGGTTTGGATTTGGGGACCGGGATTGGATTTGAAGGCGCAAGAAAAACCATCCTTCAAGCAGGTATTTGTTCTTGTTGAATAAGTTTATTCTTATAATTAAGTGAGGTCAGAGATTTAGTCGGATGACATTTGAGTTACCTTCTTTCTCTCTTGTGCAGGAACCAGGAAGGTTTCTCACAGCTCATGCAGCACCACCTGAGTTAGCCATGAGCAACAGGCATCTTAGCATCTGGGAAAGTGTGGGGCAGAGAAGGACTGCTTGAAGACATCACCTTTTTCTATAGGGTAAGTGTCAAAGTCAAAAATAAAGGAAATTCAGCTTTTTTACATGTGAATCCAATTCTGAGAAACTAATTCTCTTAGTAGGATCAGTATGAGCATCACCGAAGGTTATAATCAGTATTAAGTAAAACAATCATGGTTTTATTAGTATTATTATTATTTTAACCTCATCTCAAAAGAAATAATGTGTTTTAGAAAGTACACTTATGAAATTTTAGGTGCAAGGGCAGCAAGCAAGGATTGCTTTGGCAAGATGCGTAGGCATTTCTATCTGAAAAGCAAATGCAATTTAATTATTTTGACAAACCGCTGCGGTTTTCAAGATTCATTGCTCATGAAGAAGAATTACTCTGCTTAATAAGTGATCATTCTTGTTCCAGCCTGGTAGTTCCAAACTTTTAAGTGTTCTTTTCTTAATTCTAGTTAGCATATTAAGCGTGGAATTATATATTTTTCAATATATCATTTGATTTGAGCTATAGTGGTTTATTTAGGAAATGTATTGCCATCCTGGTCTGAACAAAAATTGCTTCATCTTCTCTCCTACCAGGTATTAGTCCCCTTCCAACCTCAGCTGTATTTTTGAGCAATGTGAGTTCCCTTTTTTTGGATGCATTTCACCTCAGTTTGTGCCACAGCAACTCCTAGATCACCTTCCAGCGCGGCACAGCCTCCCGTCGGCGCTCCCCAACAGTTCTTTTCAGAAGGCTGGTGTATTTTTAACAAAAACTTTTAACTATTTTTAACTAAATCGTGGCACTGCAACACAGAGATCCATATCTACCTTTCTGGTGTTCTCCTGGATCTGTTCCAGTGGCTGTCCTAACAAGAAACTTTCTGGGGATTCACATCTTTGTTCACATTCATCCCTTAAATTTCTGAGGCATCTCTAAATATATCATACTTGTGAGTTTGCAGTCCTGGTTGAGAGGAACTCAGACATTAAGGTTTACCTTAATGATGCCAGAATTTTGGAAGATGAAATGGTACCATGGTATCATCAACAGTGAGCTACTGATTTCAAGACATCCAACTCCCTCTTCTAGGACTTAACACTAGGTCTGGCTATTTCTGGTCCCCCATTTGAAACCTGAGACGAGGTTATCGTGTTCCAATAGGGAAGTATGCCCAGCTGTTCTCAGCTTTAGGCAGACTCACATTCCTTCCAACATCCATGGAAAAGAATCTAGGACTATCATGAGTAACTGAAAGAAGAGACGGGTGCTTGCTATACTTTAGGGTCTCTCAGTCACATCCCACCAGCATTAGACACATCAGCTGTGTTTATTGTGCCCAAGAGTTCTGAAATGCCCATGAGCCACCCCACTGTGCTGACATTCACAGCATGACAGCTCTCACCTCCATTGTCAGCACTGCTACTTGTTTGCCATCACTGAATGTTTGGAGTGTTAAGGTCCTCCAGGGCCACACGGGATACTGGTTTGATGCCAGGTGCCCTTTACAACCTACAGAAAGCACAGGAGGAACCTTTCTGAGTCCAATAGTTCCTGTAAGAATGAATATTCCCACATTTTTGCCCACCTGATGCTGTAATAGTAGCCTTGCTGATCTGGTTCCATGGGTAAAATGTTATCTATAACATCATCTGCGCTTACACTGATTCTGCTTGCCCTAACTTACTCTAGAGTCCCCCTCTTTCCATCTTTTCCCTATCTCTCCTCCTGTCCTTCATCCCTCTCTCTTCCTGAAGACACTAGCTTTCTCTTTCTCTTCTTCTAACAGGCAGCAGATTGACTGTGCTGGTGAGAGTAGGGAAAGAGCACTTGCTATATCCTTCATGATCCCTTTCTGCTTTATTCTCACCTGTAAGATAAGTTTCACAGCAATGAGTCCAAAGTCCTTCTCACACCCTGTAGCATCCTGCTCCGTGTGTGCCCGCTCTGTTTTGAGAAGCCCAGGTCCTGGGAGAGTTGAATGAAGCACGTCATTCTCTTCGGTGCCTAACATAAGGCATGGTGGGTGGCTGCCCATGCAGCACGCAAGTGCCAAACTCTGCCTGCAGGATGCTTCCCACACATTTCCCAATCTTCCTTTGCTCTCCTGCTACTGTCCTGAACCCAGAGCCTAGAGTCAGGATGTACCAATCCACCTTTTCTTCCTTTATCATCTTCTCTGAGGTCTCTGCTTCTAGGCTAAAACCTGCTGGAACGTGCAGGGCTTTCCATCACTCCACAGAAAGCCACAGATTTGCCTTCTGTTGAAGGACTGCGAGGAGAAGGGGCAGAGAGAGAGGTGGGCTTTGATGCATCCAGAGCATGAAGAACAGGCTTACATCCTCTTTATCTCTCCAAGCAATCTCCTTCATTGTACAGCACCTCTCTACATAAGCACAGACCAATCACTAGCATTAGAATTCTGTTCTCTCTTGAAGCTCATCTCCTGAGAAGAACAAGTTCTTTCTCCTGTCAGTCTAGTCATGCAATTTGGAAGAGGGTACCACAATCCAACAGGTAGCAGTGGTGTCTCGCTGCCTCCCAGAGGCCCTCTGATGGAAAAAGAATATTTGACTGCTTGAAAGCTCAGTTTCAGGCTGGTGGCATCTGACCTTAACGGGTGTTTTCAAAGGAAGAAGGCTGGGAAGAAAAAAGATTTCTGTTAGATTGTAGCTTGGCTTCGGTAGCGAGTTGCCTCTGGTGACTGAAGGCAAGAAAGACCTGAGAAACTGTTTCTTGCTCCTTAACATTTTCTTCTGGGCGCTGTCTGGGATGGCCTGACACTCTTACACAGTGATATAAACATGGTAAGAAATAAATACATGATGAGTGGAGTGCAGGGAAGGATGATCTCCTCACCTGCTTGACGGAGAAAGGAGGGGGTTGAAGAAATACAGGTTTCCAAGACAGAAGACAGCTCCACTGAGGACTGTGAAAGAACACCAGAAATAACCCCCATGTCTAAACAGCAGGTTGATGATGGACTCACAGGACAATGCCAGGTGTCTGCCCACCCAGACTCTGCTTGTGGTCTAGAATTTTAAGCCAGGATCAGCAGTGAGGTGTTTCTAGAAAAGTAGCCCTCCATTAGCCTGTGTAGAGGCATCTCATGCCCAATTCTTCAGGAAAAAGAAAGCCATCTTATTTTCTGCAATAAGAAAACCTTAATGGGATGAGAATGAGCAATCACAAACCAGTTGTATATAAGAATATTAATTTGTCACTGACTTCCCACGTGTTGAAAGAAATAAATCATTCTAGGATGTGGTTTCCACGATCCAGCACAGCTTTGCTTCAGGAGTGGTACAGGGAAGAGTCAGCCTTCCTTTAAATAAGTTTCTAAGCTTTTTTCTTGCAGTGAGAGGATTTAAAATATGTTTTAAGTGCTGCTCCTGAAGCACTAGAATTAAAGAAATGAGCAACTGAACGTTACCTCTGAACACAGCCATGTGAAGTTAGAAATATCTCTGGATGCATCGAGTTTCTCACCCTGAGCCCTCTTCAGAAGGAGGCCCTTAACCAGGTCTGTTCTTAATGAGCGTTGCAGGTGAGCAGGACTTGCTGAGAGGTGAAGAGTGAGAGCAGGAAACACAAAAATCATTGGAGAGGGGAAAAATGTTTGCATTACAAATCCACCTCGGAGGCCAAATTGGATTCTGGAGCAAACAAACATCCTACGACCTCCACCAACACAACTGCTCGCAGTAAAAGCAAATATTTTCCTGCTCTCTTAAGGAAAGAAAGTTGAGTTATTCACGTTGTATTCTCGGAATTCAGGACTATCTCCTTTCAATAGCTTACTGTGAAAATCCATGCCACAGATAATAGGGATACTTACAGCGTGCTGCGGATCTATTACCTTAAATCAACAGCAATTCCCTCTAACGGCTTTTCGTTATGGATTTTCTGCATATACCAAGGAAACCTGCCTCTTATTACAAATTAATAATCAGAAGTCTCTTCTTATTAAAAGCCTAAGAAATCGAGCAGATGTGCCAGACAAAACAGCCATATGCCCTGACTATATCCAGAGAGAATATTTTCCCGTTCCTCTGGTTTGCAGGGATCATTGTGTGAAGCCCGACACCATTTTTCAACGCTTTTTCTTCTTGGTTGCAAGGACCAAGTTGGGAAAAGTGATGATGATAACCTCCAAGGGTTTTGTGGAGCAATAGATCTTCCCCTTCATCTTCATAGAATCATAGAATCGTAGAATGGTTAGAGTTGGAAGAGACCTTCAAGATCATCCAGTTCCAACCCCCCTGCCATGGGCAGGGACACCTCTCCCTAGAGCAGGTTGCTCCAAGCCCCATCCAGCCTGGCCTTAAACACTTCCAGGGATGGGGCATCAACAACTTCCCTGGGCAACCTGTTCCAGTGCCTCACCACCCTCACAGCAAAGAACTTCTTCCTAAGATCTCATCTAAATCTCCCCTCTTCCAATATATATCAATATATTTTAATGATATATAGATATATATAATATATATACTGAGATATATTTGAAAAGTTCTTCTTCATTGGTTTGCAGTGCTTCTTGTTTAGCTTTACCTACCTCTATCAGCAAACATTTTATCAGTAGGAGACACACAACACCCAACAATCCTGCTATAACGATGGCAATCACAGGTGGAGTTTGTGTAAGAATGTATGTTTGAACTTTACATATATATATATATATAATCTTTTATTTTGTTTCCATACAAAGAAGCAGCTAAAAGGTTCTGGCTGTGATTTTTCATTAAGCCCTCAGTTCTAAAAGTAATCAGCAAACAAAAAAGGTCTCTCTTGCTCGTTGTTGAAATACTAATTTTTACAATATAGACAGATTTGAGTAATGGTTTTAAATTGGAAGAGGGGAGATTTAGATGAGATCTTAGGAAGAAGTTCTTTGGTGTGAGGGTGGTGAGGCACTGGAACAGGTTGCCCAGGGAAGTTGTTGATGCCCCATCCCTGGAAGTGTTTAAGGCCAGGCTGGATGGGGCTTGGAGCAACCTGCTCTAGGGAGAGGTGTCCCTGCCCAGGGCAGAGGGGTTGGAACTTGATGATCTTGAAGGTCCCTTCCAACTCTGACCATTCTGTGATTCTATGAGTATATTACATGAAAGAGGATAATATAAATGAAATATATCTGTTGCTTTGCATGTATCACCTATATAGCTACTGAAATGATTATCAAACTGTAAACCAAGAACATGCAGAAAAACTGAAAATTAAAATCGTCGAGGTAACAGAAACACTCTAAGAAAGACTTTGGGTATCTTACAGGAAAAAAAAATGCATGACCGCAACCTTAGGGACGACAGAAATGGAATGGAAGCTGAGAACTGTTGCCAGCAGGTCAAGGGAGGTGATCCTTCCCTCTGCTCAGCGTTGGTGAGGCCAAACCTGGAGAGCTGGGACTGTTTAGCTGAGAGAAGGAGAAGTAGGAAGGAGGAGAAGGAGGAAGGAGGAGAGGAGGAGAGAAGAAAGGAGGAGAGAAGAAAGAGAAGAGAAGGAAGGAGGAAGGAGGGCAAGATCTTATTAATATACATAAATACCTGAGGAGAGGGCACAAAGAGAATGAAGCCAGACTCTTTCCAGTGTTGCCCAGTGACAGGACAGGAGGGGATGGGCACAAACTAAAACACAGGAGGTTGTGTCTCAACACCAGGAGGCTGTTTTTCACGGTGAGGGTGACCAAGCACTGGCACAGGTTGCTCAGAGACGTGAAGTCTCCATCCTTGGAGATACTCAGAGGCCATTTGGACACAGGGTCCTGGGTAAACAGTTGTAGGTGACCCTGCTTGAGCAGGGATTTGGACCAGATTTGAGCAGTTTAAGAAACAGATTACACAAGAAATTTGTCCATAATCAGAGAAGACTAAACCTGGTGATAGTGGCAGTCTCTTATTCATACTTGTCCTACTTTGAACTTATGCTGTAAAAATTCAGTAATAGCTGTCGTTGAAAATACTTACTTAGAGAGGTAGGAAGGAGATATTGCAAATATTAGGAAATGATTTCTGTTTAATCATGCAGTGAGGTGTGCTCTATGCATAATTTAGGAGGCTTTTTTACCTAACAAATAATGAGCTGGGTGTTTTACACACACAGCCCCAAGAAATCTTCCCTGTAATCAAACCACTCTGTCAACTCTCTTTACATTTAACGAGCTGGTTCACTTACAATATCCAGCAATATCTTTTTTTTGTAGGTAGATGTATCATATAAAGGATCTTGAGAGCAAAGAGCGAGCTGCAGGAGTTGGCCAAATATGAGCTTCAGCAGAGGGACTCACTGTGGGGACACACACTGTTATTTCCTTTCTCATTTCTAACTTCTCCTGCCCTCCCCCCCCTGCTCAGATTGAGTCTATTCACTTCCCTCCTATGAATTTCAAGTCAGCATCTGGATGTTGTACATAACCCAAACCCCCTTCCCACCCTCCTCAGGAGTCTTCATTATTTTATCATCTTGTGGAGTGACCCCAAGAAGCCAAAAGTCACGTGCTTGGGACTCAAAGGGAATGGCCCGTGAGGGTCTCCCACGTGGCGAGAAGCGCTCAGTAATTCTGTGTTTGAAATGTGAATAACTTCTTTATGCACAATCGGGAGAAGCAACAATGAGCCCATTGTGTTGTGAGCTCAGGGTGTTGTCAGGCAGCCTGTGCGCCAGCTGTTCTTGTTTACAACACGAGAAAACCCTTCATCCTAAAGGCTGTACGCAGAAAGTGTGTCCCATACTCTGCTCGTGGAATTCTGATGAATGATTCTATAAGCTAACCATACTCGTTTGTGATCACTGAGATCTAATTAGGCTGTGGCTAAACGATCCTTGATTTTTCATCTTATATTCTCCGTATATATCTGTGCAGGGATGTGTATATCATAGAATGGTCAGAGTTGGAAGGGACTTTAAAGATCATCCAGTTCCAACCCCCTGCCCTGGGCAGGGACACCTCTCCCTAGAGCAGGTTGCTCCAAGCCCCATCCAGCCTGGCCTTGAGCCCCTCCAGGGATGGGGCATCAACAGCTTCCCTGGGCAACCTGTTCCAGTGCCTCACCACCCTCACACCAAAGAACTTCTTCCTAAGATCTCATCTAAATCTCCCCTCTTCCAATTTAAAACCATAACCCATGTCCCGTCACTGCACTCCCTGACCAAGAGTCCCTCTCCAGCTCTCCTGGAGCTCCCTTCAGATCCTGAAAAGCTGCTCCAAGGTCTCCCCGGAGCCTTCTCTTCTCCTGGCTGAGCAGCCCCAGCTCTCTCAGCCTGTCCTCATGTACACATTTAACTCAGAAATAACACATTTATTATTATACTTACTCTCTTAAACAGGTAGTAAGGTGTTAATATCACTCTGTGGAATTAATTGCTTTGGTTTAATTAGCCAAGTTAATTTGTATCCTCTTCTGTTTTCTCCAAACCAGTCTGTTTTTCAGTCTAAAGACTGTGTCGACACATGCAATATGCAGAGAGCCCTTCTATTTATGTAATGCTGATAATAAGCCACCACACAATTCCTCTTAAGTTCCCAGTAATGAAGTGCTGGCATGTGTCTGATTTTTCTCCACATGGTTTTAACGAAGAGCTTTTCAGTTTTACTAGTACATAATTAAAATATATGCATAAATCCCACTCTGTTGCTCCAATGTAATTAAAAATCTTTTTTCAGGAAGAAAATTATAAAGCTTTTTTTGTTAAACGGAGTTGCTGAAACTTGAAATCCTTGACTAGACGCGGTTTTATGCATGAATCAATCTTCTGAAATAGTTCTGAAAACGATTAATAATGGTCTGCTTAAGAGAAACCATCCTCGTTGCTTAATGTGGGAGAAGAGTTTCTCAACATTGTCTCCTGCACAACTTTCCCAACAGGAAGGCAGGATGTTGGAGCGTTCGGCTCGTGCAGGAGACACAAACACCCTTTGTGATTATTAGCTTCAATAAATCTCTTGACAGGTAAAGTTATTTACCTCCCTGGGTGCCTTTTACTGCATATTCCAGGAAAGTATAAAGCAGAAGACTCACTCTTACTCAAAAAATACTCATTAAAGGACTATTCAAGTATTATTAATTGAAAGTTCACCTCCTTTGCCCAGGGTGCAGCAAACGGAGGCAGCAAACAGACAGAACACTTTGCACAGCAATTTCTTTTATTACCTGGGATGACTGGAGCCTGTCCTCCTAGGAGAGGTGCTCCAGCCCTCAGAGCACCTTCGTGGCCCTCCTCTGGACCCATTCCAACAGGTCCATGTCCTTCCTGCACTGAGGACTCCAAAACTGGACACAGGTGGGACCTTAGCTGAGCAGAGCAGAGATAGACACAGTAGTTCTTGCAGAAGAGTACATGGGAGGCTGCCTTGAAGCAGCATGGATCCACTAAATAAACCTGGGCATCTGCCACAAGTCACAGTCTCGAGCATCTGCTGGAACAACCGGTGGTAGAGCAGAAGCCTGGACTCAGAGCTCTGAAGGACAGGTGTGACCAACAGGTCTGGAGCTACAGAAAGGTCCTGGTAGCTGTCCCTTGGCTGGGACAGGAGATGACGTCCTTGCCTGCAGGGGTTGTGTTCTGGCTGAGACCCTTCATTTCCAACAGTAGAAGGCAAGCCTACTGTGACATGTCAGAGAACATCAAGAAGATTGACAGGATCTTCACAGAAATCCTGCAGAGACAAAGGCTCAAACCATCCAACTGCACAAGGGAAGAAGCAGCTAATGACACTTCCAAGATGAGGAAGGTTAGGTCTGGTTGGGGAGCACCTTGAGGGTCCTGGTGGGAAGCAAACCATACATAATGTGGTTGAGGTAGTTTGTTCAGTCTGGAAAAGAGAAGGCTCCAGTGGTTTTATAGGGAGAAGAAGAGCCCCACAGCAGCCTTCCCATGCCTATGGGGAGAGGAGCAAGAAGATGAACCAAGGCTCTTTACTGTGGTGCTTGATGGGAATTCAAGAGACAACAGGCATAAAATGGAACAAGATGTTCAGACTGGCTATAGAGAAACTTTCTTCCTATGAAGACAGTCCCACAGTGGAGCAGGTTGCCCAGATGGATGGTGTAGTCTCCATCGTTGGAGGTTTTTAGCCTCAACTGGAAAGAGCCCTGAGCAACCTTGTCCGTCCTCACAGCTGACCTGAATTTGAGAAGGGGTTTGGACTGGAGACCCCCTGAAGTCACTTTTGACCTAAATTATGATTGAAGTATTTCATTTGTCATGAAATCCTCATTCTCACTGTGGAAGCTCATACAAAACAGTCTGCACAACATCAGAACCTCACCCTGAACACAGAATCATCTGATTGTTCATGAAGAGCTCCCAGAGTAATACGCACAGAGCAAGCAACAATACAGAAAACCTTACAAAAGCACAGAAATACATGTGAGTGAATGCAAAGAAACATTCCCACAAACATACAATCAGCTACTGTCGTTCCTTATGCTCTATGCCTTCTTTCTCTGCTTTCCAAACCTCTATAATTGGAAGAAACACTTGGAGAAGATGAATTTTAATAAGAAACCTGAGTATTCTCATGAAACACCAGTTATGGGTGTGAAAAAAAGTGTTGCAATGGTTTGTGTTTGGGATCTGCAGCATCAAAACTGGAATCCTTATTTTGCTAAAAAAAAATAAACGACTTATCTCACCATTAACCTACACAAGGCCAAGGGTGGACATCTTCCCAGTTTATGGCTGTCAAACTGAACACTTCTTTATTCTGGGTGGTTTTTAATTTTCCACTGTCACCTCTAGTCATTCAGGCAGTCTTGAAAACTAGGCTAATACCAAAAAAAGAACTTCTTTACCAAAAAGGAGCCTCTCTTCCAATTTAAAACCATTACCCCTCGTCCTGTCACTAGACTTCCTGACCAAGAGTCCCTCTCCAGCTCTCCTGGAGCTCCCTTCAGATCCTGGAAGGCTGCTCTCAGGTCTCCCTGGAGCCTTCTCTTCTCCAGGCTGAACAGCCCCAGCTCTCTCAGCCTGTCCTCACAGCAGAGCTGCTCCAGCCCTCTGAGCATCTTGGTGGCCCTGTGCTGGACCTGTTCCAACAGTTCCATGTCCTTTCTATGTTGAGGACTCAACAAAACGGGCATAAATAATCCCAGAACCACACAACCAGCTTTACCTTTCTTTCACAAACTCCACGGGCCGTGCAAGGAAAAAGGAGGATGCTTGGCTAAATACTAGGTTTGGATTTTGCAGTGTGAATAATCATAGCTTATCACCGTTTACCTCCACACAGTAAACATATAATCACAGCTCTGCTGTTCCCCTGACTGCCACCAGCGACTGTGAATTAGACAGAGTTAGGAACAAGCTACTTTTTATTTGTTGTTCTCACAACTTTGAGGTTTTGAGAACATTTTTAAAGTTCTACTGACCTCTGTAGACACCAGAACACAGCAGAAAACTCTCACATCTGGAAAAGTTGAAGTTGTTTTTGTGCATTTACTTAGCAGTCCGTCCATCAACCCTCATTTTTAATGAAGTATTTTTTTCCCCCTTTTGGCAGAAGTATTTATTTGTGTTAGAAACATGCATAATTTCCAGGGTGAGATTCTTGCAGCCACCTGTAGATGCTTCATGAATGACTGATCTACACAGATAGCATGGGTAATTGGAAAAGGGGATTTGAATTGTAAATTGCAGCTTGCAGAACTACTAAATCTCACCACAGACCACTCCGGCCAGTGCGTTGAAGAGACCCTGGAGGTATTTCTTTAGCTGGCACTGGAAACCAGCACAAATAAACAGACTAAGGACAACAAACTTCATTAATCACAGCTACAGTATCCAGACTAACCTAAAAAGAGGATCAACGGTCTAAAACTACTGAAAAAGGCATGTAAGGAAAGATTTACTTCAATTTTCGGGATGGCTCACCTGAAGCAGACTTTCTCCTCTCTCTTCAACTGCTTCAGGGAAACACCATCTCTCCTCCTGGGGATGCTGAGGTGGGACACCTGCCCGGAGAGGGATGAAGAGCACGTGAATTTTGCTAGAAGAGATGAACTGGACAGAGCTCACGGTGAGGAGAGAGAGGAGCCAGAGGGACCCCTGAACTTTGAGATTGATGTTTGCCACCAGGATGCAGAGCACAAGTCCCCAGCTCCCCCAACGCCTGCCCGGGTCAAACTGATCACCAGCTGGGAAGCAGGATGGAACGTAACAAATGCCATTCAGGTAACCTTTGACTTGCCCACTTATTACCATCTTCATTTGAAAAACATGGTCATAACTTAGCCTGCTTTATTTTCCTTAATCACACCATCATTTGGCAATATTCTAAAAGGTTTCTATAAATTTCTGACCAGAAAATTTCAACTTTGATGCATAAGATTAAGGCTCTGCAAAAATCAAGCTCAAAAGGGAAAAAAAAAAGATAGCTACATTAGATAAAGTTTAAAAAATATTTAAACTGGGTGAAAATGAGAAAGTGGTAATTGCCCCTGTTTTGGAAGTGCAGGCATTACCTTTAATAAGCATATTTGAGTTCAGCAACAGAGGTGTTTGATAGAAATGTGAGGTAAACATCTCATAAAAAGCGGATAGAAAGAGCCAGACTGACGTCAGACATGAATTTACTGACATGTAAGTTAGACTAGATCTAAATTGGAGCACGAAGCACAAGAAGTGTAATAATACTTGTCAGTGTTAGAGAAAATAGTCAGGGTGAAAAGACTGAGAGCATTCGGTCCCAGCATTCTCTGTCACATTTAAATCTCTCTCTGAATCTTTACATTTAGCATTAGATGTTTCAGGTTCTTCTTCTCACTTTTCGTGACTCATTTCCTTACATAATTCTATCATTACCACTAACTTGCTGCCTGACAGGGTGAGAAGAAAGCAGTATCCACAGACACATCCAGTCCCAGCAACTTTTTGTGGTGCTTTTAGTTATAGTTAGAGAAAAATGAATCCTTCCGGCATCACACAGGGCTATGATTGTGCCCATGGGTGTTTGTTTATGTATTCAGCTCATTCCCCAGCCCTGCAAAGGAGGAGAAAAAGGACCTGTCTCTAACCCCACTGTATTTTCAAACATCTGAGAGCCAGTGCCATAACATCTAGGGCACAGTCCCAGATCACACTCACAAAGTGTTCAGCTGAGAATAAAAGTGTGAAGTCCTAAAATACCCCAACCACATTCTAGTAACACATTTTATCTCCAGTGTAGTCAGGACAGGAGTCTGGGATGAGCACCCATTGCNTAAAAGCAGACAGATAACACAGCCTAAAACCACTATCTGATATGCGGCTGCCTATTTAAAATGAAGAGAAGTTTAAGCTAAATTATCTAATCAGCTCAGTAACTATGGTCTCAGTCAAAACTCTCAGCTTGCTGAGCGTGGCACGCTGCTGTTGGATCTCGTTTGGTCAAATATTTTAGAAAACAGCATGAAAAGAGCAGTTGGGTACAGCTGCACTGAGCTTTCCTCCTAAGGCAGGCTGGGGATCGCAAAGCCTGGGAGCTGCAGTGTCATCAATAGCAAAAGCAAAGAGTCCTAACGACACACTGTCAAACTGCATTTGTGAGCACACGTGTGAGTCCATGCACACACATACATACCCCAGTACACAATCACAGGATGCTATGTGGCTGGAAGGGACCTCTGGAGATCATCTACTCCAACCTCCTGCCAAAGCAGGTCAGCCCAGAGCAGGTCCCACAGGAACATGTCCAGGTGGGTTTGAGTGTCTCCAAAGAAGGAGACTCCACTATCTCTCTGCCACCCTCACAGGGAAAAAGTTCCTCCTCATGTTCAGATGGAACTTCTTATGTTCCAGTTTGTGCCCATTCCCTCTTGTCCTGTCCCTGGGCACCACTGAAAAAAGCCTGGCCCCATCCTCCTGACACCCACCCTTGAAGGATTTCTAGGCGTTGATCAGATTCCCCCTCAGCCTTCTCTTCTCCAGACTAAAAAGACCCAAGTCCCTCAGCCTTTCCCCGTCAGAGAGATGCTTCAGGCCCCTCATCATCTTGGTGGTCCTCTGCTGTCCCCTCTCCAGCAGTTCCCTGTCCTTCTGGAACTGGGGAGCCCAGAACTGGTCCCAGTGCTCCAGCTGGGGCCTCCCCAGGGCAGAGCAGAGGGGCAGGATGACCTCCCTCCACCTGCTGCTCACACTCTTCTTGATGCCCCCCAGGATGCCACTGGCCTTCTTGGCCACAAGGGCACACTGTTGGCTCCTGGTCATCCTGTTGCCCACCAGGACTGCCAGGTCTTTTTCCTCAGAGCTACTCTCCAGCAGGTCACCCCCAAACTGTCCTGGTCCATGGAGTTATTCCTCCCCAGGTGCAGGACTCTACACTTGCCCTTGTTGAGTTTCCTCAGGTTCCTCTCTGCCCAGCTCTCCAGCCTGTCCAGGTCTAGCTGGATGGTGGCACAGCCTTCTGGTGTGTCAGCCACCCCTCCCAGTTTTGGATCATCAGCAAACTTGCTGAGGGGACATTCCATCCCTTCATCCAGGTCATTGATGACTATATAGAATACCTAGATATTTGGTTTAGGAATGAGAGAGCGGAGAAAGCAAAGAGGAGAGAGACAGAATATTGAACAGGCATCTGTCAGTTAAAAAAAAAAAATACCAATTTGAAGACATTTCCATGAATAGCTTTGAAGAGAAAGTCAGAGTTGTGAACAGAATGATTAAAACAATCCAAACGTTCTTGACTGGTGCAGACAGTCTATGCTGAAATGACGGTTGTTTTTGCCCTACCCAGAGGAGAGGCCAGAAATGTTTTGCATGGCAATTAGAGGTAAACATTTCAGCACAATTATGGAATTCTGAGCAGTTATTCCTGCAAATATAATTAGTAACAAGAGTGAAATTATTTCACAGTCCTATTTATTATAGGAACAACTAAATCTTTGGTCTCTGAATTGAAATACAAGATGTTTCTTACAGGGTTTTAAATGCAAATATTTTCAAGCGGGCAGAGATTTCTATTTTGTTTCTAACTTCAACTGAAAAAATGTGTACTTTCGGTGACAGTATTGTATGTGTAAATGATTGCTTCAGACATTTGAAGTTTCCAGGGAAACATGCTTCGTATTCCAGCACTGCACAGCCGAATGAAAACCTGCCCCCAGTGAATCTGGGTGAGGACAGAGACCATAAAGCTGAGGTAATTCAACAAGGAAAACGAACAGCATCATCTGGCAGAGCGATGCCAGCTGCATTTGTTTGTGTGTAGCAGTAAAAGGCCCCCCAAAAAAATGTGTACTGACTTCTATCACATCCTGGGCTGCATCATAAGATGTGTTGCTAGCAGATCCAGAGAGGTGGTTCTGCCACTTTGCTCTGGTGAGACCCCACCTGGAGTCCTCTCTGAAGGTCTGGAGCCCTCAATAGAGGAAAGATATGGACTTGATGGAGAGGGTCCACAAAAACGCTCAGGGGGTTGGAGCACCTCTGCTGCGAGGACAAGCTGAGGGAGCTGAGGTTGTTCAGCCTGGAGAAGAGGAGGTTCCAAGAAGACCTAGTAGCAGCCTTCCAGTATCTGAAGAGGTCCTACCGGAAGGCTGGGGAGAGTCTGTTTCCGAAGGCCTGCAGTGACAGGATGAGGGGCAATGGCTTGAAGTTGGAGAAGAGCAGATTTAGGTTGGATAGTAGGAAGAAGTTCTTTCCTCTTAGGGTGGTGGAACACTGGACCAAGTTGCCCAGGGAGGCGGTTGAGGCCCCTTCCCTGGAGATATTCAAGGTGAGACTCGATGAGTCCCTGGGCAACCTGGACTAGTTAGCATCATAGAATCATCCAGGCCTGAAGGGACCTCCAAAGGTCATCTTGTCCCACCTCCCCACAGTCACAGGGACACTGACAACTGGGGGACAACCTGGTCTAGTTGTACAGAAGTGCTGGGTAGACAAGCAAAGCAACAGGATGGTACAACGGAAGGACAATACAGTCTGTTTGTCGGAGGGTTGTTACAAACAGTATGGAGAATGTTTGTCCAAGAGAAAAATGCCAAAGTAAAGGAAAAAGGCACTCACTCTATAGTATCCTGAGAGGTATGAGGTAACAGAGAATGAGGAACAGCTGAGGAAGAGGAAGGGAAAGAGTGAAATAACGGCAAGAAGTGAAATAATGTTTGTCTCCGCGTAACTGCAATTTGCACCGTTGTGGGTCTGTCTCCACTGAAGTCTCAGGAGTACAGACAAATTTGACAGTGCAATAAAGCCAGCCACTTCACCAGGCAGCTCCAAAGTGCTTTTGGTATTAAGATGCTTGTACAATCTTTAAAATACACTCTAATTCAGCATTCTTTCCTGGACATTTGGTAAAACATGGCATACAAAAGCATCCCAAATGTTCATTTGATTCAACGCACCTGGCAGCTGACATAGGCACATTCTGGCTCCCATCTTTTGCAGAGATTGGATGTACAGAGATTAGAAATATCCATGGCAGAGGTAATTTTCTTGTTGAATGGTTGGAATAACGCAATAGGGTGCTGGTCTATCATGAGTGCTGCCAGAAATAGCAACCATTATCAGAAATTACCCCAATCATAAATTAACAGCTATTAAAGCAGTGATCATAAACATGCTCATTATATAGATATTCTAAATATTGTGCATTAGTTCAGAAAAATCTCAACAGTTCAATAACCAACATTTTTAAAAACGAAAACTTGTATCTGTGTATCCTTCATGACGAGCCATTACAGATACATTTCCATATTGGGTTCCAATTTGGCTCATTTTTCTTTAAGTAGCTCTAAAAGATTCATGTGAGGGTATTTTATAGTTAATAGTTATTCTTCTACGATGTTACCTCTGAGTTTCTTGCCTTCATCTCCCTAATACAGCCTAAATCTTTAGAGTGCTTACTGAGCAACAACAACTCCCAAAGACTTCAGTGAAAACACAGAGAATTAGCAGATGTACCCCTGAAGATATAAAGGCAAATATCTCTTTAAGGTGTCCAAAAACCCCTCCGTTAAGCTTTAATGACACCGTATTTAAGTATTTTCCAAATATAAATATCTACATGTTTGTGTAATTAGAAAGCTAAGTACTTTCACCGCCAGGTCATTAGACGTACCACAACACAAATCTTCTCATCCTCAACCTTAAATAATTTAGTCACATTGAACTAAATAAGTGCTTAGTTCTTAATTGCAGTGCTTGATCTTAAGTATTTATTTTCTAGACTTGAGAACAAGGGTCAATCCTTTCTGGTGCCCAGAGCAGAAACTTCCTTGAATTATACATTGAAGCTGAAGTCATTCTCTGAGCTAAATTATAGATTTTTAACTGTGGCATCTCATACCAAGAGGTGAGAGTGAGAATTAAAGGGAGATGCCTGATGCTGATACCTGACCTAGGACCAGCAGGCAATTCAAGTTCCTAATTGGAGCTAGTCAAAAAATGGCAAAGTAAAATTCCAAGGCTGTAGGACATAAAAATGCCAGTTGATAGAGTTTCAGCTGAAATGAGTCTGAAATACTGGCCAAAAAACATTTTTAATGGGTTTGCAACCAAAAACTCCTACAGCCACAACTGGAGATCCAAAAAAGCCTAGAGCCTGATGAGCGTCATCTATAACTGAGGTCTGGTTTTCCTGTGATTGCACCATTCTGCAATGCAATAGGTAAAAGATGTATTTTTGGGAAGAGGAGTCCTTAACTAATGCTTGTGCCCTGTTTTTCTCTTTGGATTTTCTCTTGAGGGGGAAAAAAAGATCATGGACATACGTCACTAATTCATATAACGTTTTATTTCAGCTCAGACCCTGCAGTAGATTCCTTTAGTTTTGTGCAGATCCTCCTATAGCACGGAGAAGGCTGCATACAGGAGAGAGATACTCTCTCTGGTCCCAACCCTCCTTTTTATCACAAAAGGTTTTCATAAAAACTATGTTATCCTCCAACAATGAAATTTTATCTACTTCACAGCAACCTCTTGGACATGTAAGCACTGTGCAGTGGACTGATTTTGAGTTAACTGGCTGCCAGTCCCATAAATCTCATTAGAGAATGCACTGTGTCCGTCTACTTTTCCCTTGGTCAGCTGCAAACACGTGTTATGAGGCCAGAACTCGTAAACATAGAGAGGTGGCTCATCTCAAATTGGTTTCTCGTCCCAGGAAGAAATCTTTGGATTGCTCTCATGGGATTTAAGTCACTGCTTTGTAGGTTTTGCATTGTATGTTGTTTGTCACATCATCTGGGCAACGAACAGATGGAGGGAGCATTGAATGGATTTACATCAGTACCTTCTCCTGTAGCTGTTAGGGAGATGCTAAGAGTAGAAATCAGTTTTCCACAGTTCCTCTGGGTCAGATTTGCCAGCAAGCCAAAGCTGGGATATAACAGAACTACTCCACAAAGTATTCCCTGGTCATTCAGATAGTCCCCAACATATGGGCAACCGGTTTAGAAAGCATCACACTAGCTCTCAGAGCATTCCAGAAAGATGTACACGGGTTACACAAGTCATGGATCAAAGTGTTGCAGTTCTTGCAGCCTGCTCACTAAAAAATTACATATTAAAAAAATCTTTAGAAGTTAAAGCAGTCTTTAGATCCTATTTGAGTGCACCACGGGTCCGAGGTTGCACTTTCTAATAGCTGGGTTGCAAAAGAGTTTCAGGAGGTGTCTCTGTCTCCTTCAGAAACGACTCATAGCCTCAATACCTTGGCTATGACTGATAAGCAATGGCCTACAATTTATTATGTTGATGTGTTTTTAAGCTAATTATATCAGAAAATTCTCTCATACGAGATGAGAAGGGGACATTCTAAAGTATAACGTGACCATGGAATTTAACACACAACCTCAGCCTTAAATCTAAATATCTCGATTACACTAGGTGTAAGATAGATATATTTTAATATATTTATTCTTAATTAATACCTTTAACTTATTTGTACCCGAGCTTTACTGACACAGCTGTCTGATATTCCATCCTTTTGATAACAGCACCCAGGAGCACCGCTGTGCTGTCTTCGTTTCAGCTGGGATAGAGATGGAAGATTGACTCTGATCTCTGTTCTTCCAGTTAAAATTATCGCTGTCAACTAGTTCAATATTTAAACCAGGATTCCTATGAACTATGAACTCTTCTGATCCTCTTGGAAATGTCCTTTTGCTGCAAATTCCAGTTATAAGCTACACTAGAGACCACCATTGACCCTCTTGACTCATGGTTCCATGTTGACTCATGGTTTCCTTGACTCCCCTTCCTGCCTGCATTTCTTTCCTGTTACCTTACCCCCAGATTTTAAGTTCTTTGGAGAAGACACCATCTTTCTGTGCTGTATTTGCACAGTGCCCTGCACAATGGGATTCCAATCAAGGACTTCCAAGTGCTCCGCTAATGAAAACAATTTCCCAAGTAAGGCTCAAAACATTTTCTATTTTACAGAAACTCTTTACAAAATAATGATCGTTTAAATGTGGCCTGTGATAAATCACCTCGACGTTGGATTCAATTTCCTCTCTTTTTTGTTCTGTATAGAATGGATTCTCCTTGCTATTGGGATGCATCCCAGGGGCTGACCACAAGATAAATCGGCAGATGAATGTGATAAGAAAATCTTCAGAGTGTTCTGCAACTAAAATGGACATTCCATCTGAAAATTCCAGATGGTCAAGAAAGAGAATGACAGAACTATGGTATCAAAGATAAATGGATAGTAGCATTATGAAAATTATACCCTTTGAAACAGTAGATATCACCAAGCAGGATCAAGCAACTGTCAGTTGCTGGAAAGCAATGAACACTTTATTCCATGGGAGAACCCAATGCACCACAACTTGTTGCAGAACAAGGATCTCTGGCTCCCTCAGGTGAAGGGAAGAGCTGATATACTTCCCAACTCCACTAAAATCAGATTAATCTACCATGCTTTCTGGTCTTATCAATCCCTGAGAGCATTTTTAACCAGTTGAATGAAAACAGATGGTGTAATTTCTCCTTTTACAACTCATGGCAGGTCACATGGTATTTAAAAACACAATTATTAGGCAATTCTGTATCTATTATATCAGCTTACTTTATTGTTGTGATATTATGTTTTACCTTTCAAAACGAAGCCCAAACTACCCATTTTAATTATCTACCAGCCTTCTGTGGCTGAGATCATTTGTACACTTGTGCTTCTCCATAGCACGTGCTACTGACCAGCTATCACTGGTGGGAAATATTCTTCTTTAAAATGGTCTTTCTGTCCCTAATCTTAAACTTATGAGGTGTGTAACCTGCATAAATTTGCTTTAATGAACCCTATGAGGACAGGCTGAGAGAGCTGGGGCTGTTCAGCCTGGAGAAGAGAAGGCTGCGGGGAGACCTGAGAGCAGCCTTCCAGGATCTGAAGGGAGCTCCAGGAGAGCTGGAGAGGGACTCTTGGTCAGGAAGTCTAGTGACAGGACGAGGGGGAATGGTTTTAAATTGGAAGAGGGGAGATTTAGATGAGGTATTAGGAAGAAATTCTTTGGTGTGAGGGTGGTGAGGCACTGGAAGAGGTTGCCCAGGGAAGTTGTTGATGCCCCATCCCTGGAGGGGTTCAAGGCCAGGCTGGATGGGGCTTGGAGCAACCTGCTCTAGGGAGAGGTGTCCCTGCCCAAGGCAGGGGGGTTGGAACTTGATGATCTTTGAGGTCCCTTCCAACTCTGACCATTCTATGATTCTATGATTCTATTTAGCCATATAACTTCTCCCAAGATAACATTTCTCTCAAGAACATAGTGATAGGCAGCAGAAAGTCCAATATTTTGTCAGACAGCATTCCTTTCCTGTTTTTGATAAACTTCCTTCACATCCATTAGCAATTTTTTAGAAGGGAGCTCAGGGGTTTTTTTATAAAAATAAAGGTTAAGCCTTAATGTTCATCAAGGAATAGAAGTTGAGAAGCACAACCCCTGCAGGTGAGAATTTAATGCCAAAAGTAGAGGAGATCTAAATTACTGGGATGAAGTGACAGGATCAGAAACAGTAACGTTTCTGTATTCGACTTTCCAAATGGCAAAGCTCCTTTCACACAATCCGTAGATGCTTAATCTACAGTTTACTTCCATATGCATAATTCCTGACAGCAGGAGATTCCCTGAAATGGCACAAGCTCTGTCTGAATGAGCAAATGGAGCTATTTGAGAAAATAAAAAGCCCTAAACACTGATTACACACGGCACTGAAGATGATATACTCTAACCTAGTCTGAGCACAGTAAGCTGTATGAAACGCTTTGTCCCTCAAGCTAAATAAAAGAAATTGACTTCTATTTGCATCTATTCTCCCTCTTCTCCCCACACACACACCACGTTTCTTGGAAGGCAACGTTTCCTTGTATTCTTGGCCAGTGGCACTAGTTTTGCCATATGCAAAAAAAATAATCAAATTTAATATTTACTTCTCAAAAATGTAAACATATGAGTCAAAGTGAGGAAACAAGCACTTCAACTCATCCAGCATCATGTCTGCTACCCATTTCAGTTTCTCTCAGCCCATTTCTGGCGCTGACACAAGTAACAGCACCATGAGGTGATGTTTTATAGGTCCCTAGAGCAAACGTTTTCGGTTGTTTCAGTTCTCAGTAGCAATGGCAGCTACAGGTTTTGCCTTTCCTGTACCTGGGTATTTCCATTTCTGATAGGGTTTTTTGCTGCTTGGTTTTCCCCTCCAGAAACACGTTTGATTCATGCTGGTTCCTCTGATAAGCAGAGGAAAAAAAAATTCAGTTTTAAAACCCATTCTACTTCGGTGATTTCAAACTAAATCTGGGTATTTCAGAAATTATGAATAGCTCTGCTGAAGCCTGAAGAAATGTAAATATGGGCATAAGAATTATATGATGTAAGGTATCGTATTTCTCTTTCATAAGCAAGCTATTTATATTCGTAAAAAGTCATTTTTTCTTTTCTAGTGACTGTTATTTCCCTCACTTTACTGTTTGTATCACATTTAGAAGTTGCCACCGAGGTCTGTTCTATCTTCCTACATTTTAAAGCCATTCTCCTGTCTCGTTCTCTGCATGATTTCTGCAACTCCAAATGACATCTCCCCAGCCACCTTCCCTTAAGGGACTTGAAAAACCTTCTAAGCTTTAATTGGGATCCGGAGTTTAAAATGAGTCCTCCACTCCTGCTCTCGTTGCTTTTCCTTGCCTGCTGGCTTTTTTCACTTCTGCTGGAAAGCCAGCTGCTCTCAGAGCTCTTACTTCTCTACTTTTTATTGTTGTCAACCCAAGTTAAAAATAAAATACCTGCACAAAACCCTAGGCTTCCCTCTGCTGCTCGGATGGGATTTCAGAGACTCTGCTATCCCCTAAATTACGAGGAGCTGCCATTCCACCCCTGAAGGTTTCCTTTCCTAATCTGAAAGGATAATCAGCTGCATAATTCATACCTCCCCTCTAGCCTTCTACTTATTCCTGTCTTGTGCCTGTAGTTAGATATTTCTCCTATCAGTCATTTTCCCTCACAGCCTCTTGCCCATCATATTCTCCTGCCCCTGGTTGCTACCTCATGTGGTTCACAACCTTAATAAGTCATGTTCCCATCATATCCACTTTCCTGCTTTTCCTTTGCTCTTCCCTGGCACCTCGATCTCATGGCCTTCCTAAAGGAATTCACCTCACTCTATAGATGACATAGAGAGAGAAGCATCTCTGCCTGAAGGTCACAAACCCTAAAATAAGTGCCCAACGCCCTTGGAATGAGCAGACCTCTGGTGATCCTTATTTTCATCCGTCCTTTCCAGACTAACTTTATTTTTTTTGCTGTATTTGGATGGGTGAAATTTGGAATTTCACTCCTAATAAATGCACATCAAAGCAAGGTAGATTTGTCCTATACTACTGTGTGTACTTATTCATTANGGGTTGGAACTGGATGACCTTGAAGGTCCCTTCCAACTCTGACCATTCTATGATTCTATGTTTTAGACAGAAAAAGTTGGGTGAGATTAATCCAATTCATAGATATTAAGAAGTGATTGTTTCCTTGAGTACCAAAGAGAGTGAAAAAGTAGTCACTCTCATAACTTCGGTAAGACTCGCTGAGTTTTCACCTAAAATCCATTAATTTCACCTTATGAATAAACTGGGATTTTGCCTTAAAAGTTTGAATGTGAGAAATGAAAGTCACTTATGAGGAAGGAACAGATACTAATTGCTCAAATACGCAAAGCTTGCAGCTTTCAGCAACCAAGTACAAACACAGGAGAGATCCAACACAGCAGAGGAGTTTTCCCTTCAGTCAGAACGGCTCAGGTTAAGGAAAAACATTAAACTCTTCTTGTAAATATGTAAACTTTTACAGTAATTACTTAACTAACCTTGTTTTAATAATGAAATACATGTTTTTATCTCTGTTCAGGCAGTATCAACATCTTAAAGTTAAGAATAAACCTGAGGTCTTTGTGGAGGGTCAGGAATAGTCAAGTTCACTCATCCAGGGTTCCTCAGCTGGTGTTTCCAGACAGCACTGCGTCTCCAGGGATTCCCAGTGCTGCTGCAGAGCAAGAGAATAAAAAGAAAGCACAGAAAAGGAATACGATGTGCTTCATAACTGCAGTGCTTCTGTTCGTGGGACAGCAGAGGTCAAGAACCAACTGTGGCACAGCCTGTACAAACAGAACGAGAAATACCTCCTCGAGGAGTAACACTTCAAGTGTTTTACATCCAGAGACCTTAAAAAGACATCTGTGGTGTGCATTTTCTGTGCCTTATTCCTGGTTTCACAATTTTTTTAATTAAAAGGAGAGCTTAAATAACTTTGCTTTTATGTACTTGGGACATGTCAGAAAACTCAGCCACATTTCTCTTCTGATCTTCAGTTTTACCCTTTATTTTCAGTCATACATATTTGGGAATGTTTGCCTAATCTGCTTGAAATTAGGGAATTATTCTACCTTGTTGCATTTTAAGAAGGATGTGATCTTTTATGCCATTATAGGAGAGAGACACCTGCATGACGGGAATCCATTTGCAACCTCAACTTTATCTGTACCTGTACCTGATGAAATATCAGCAGTAAAATCAAATTGTGGCTTCTTTTATCCCAAAGGCTGAAGCCTCCAGGGCTGGCACTGATGTTTAACTGAGGTTAAGAGAGGAAAAGCAGCAGAGATCTGTTTTCTATGCCCAGCCTAATGGTAAAACAGCTTTTTTCCTCACTCATTCCAGAAGAATATACTATGATCCTCCACATCAATTTACTGATTCCTAGAGACCAAAAATAATGGCATACCACTATTTACGTCCCTCATCCAGACTATTAACTGTATTCTCTCCAGGCAGTACTGGGAGACAAATTTCCCCTTTATATGGCAAGCTCTGGGAGTCATTTGAGTAAGAGTCCACCTAAAATTGGTGGTTGGGTTTGTGCCAAGGAAAGAACAGGGTAATATGAGGCACAAGAGGATTCACTCACCTTTTATTTGGCACACAGGCATGGCAAATCCGATGCCAGCTCTCAGAAAATACAACCCAGCTTCCAGAAGGCATAATCCAGCTTCTTTTTCACCTCTCTGGAGGTCATCAGGTTTGTTCTGGTGCAAAGTTCTTTGTAGTATGTGTTTGGTTTTACCCCATTTCCTCTTCAGCCTTACTTGTTATAAAAGTAAAGGGATCTGTGGTAGCATCCAAGAGAATGTCCTAACAAGCCAAAGATTTTCTCCCAGCCTGAGTTTGAACTTTCAGTGCACTTACCTCTTCTTCTTGTTCTCTTGGTGCACATTCCAATGAAGTTCTTTGCCTCCCCACTGTTTGTGTTGCTCCTACGTCTCCCGAAGTCCCCTCTCTGCCTCCTCTGAAGCTCTTTTCACCACATTTTCATGGAAGCTCACTCACACCTTGCTGAAATGGATGTTTTGAGAATACTTACCCACCTTTGGGTGAAAACCTGAGAATCCTTGATGGCCTATAACGTGAGAAGTAAGCAGCCAGTTAATCCACGTTGCTCACTGTGGCTCATTCTCAAAATAGCTTCTGTTTTGGTTTTGACTGCCTTACTATTTTCACCTCTCTGCTACGTAACACATAATAAAAGGCCTCATTCTTTCCCCAAACCCTACTTTCTCCATTGGGACCACGTGGAATAATATATTTTTCTTACAAGCTAATTTGCTTGGGAGAGTGACTTTGTGTTAGCACATTCTTGCAGAGAGCTCTGAATTTATGCAAACTACCATTTTTCCATCCAGCCATGCAGAATTAAGCATCCAGCACATTATTTCAGTTTTACAACAAATGTTTAAACCAACAGCAAAGCCAATGGGACCAGCTGTCACACATGAAAGCAGCGATTCTGGTTTTGGGGCTTTTTTTTTGTTGTTGTTGTTGAGACATTTTCTTTCTTCTGTTCGCTTTTCTAATCTTTAGGAGATTCTTAAGACTAATCTGGTCACTAAAAGAAGAATAAAATTAGTGCCTTCTGCCAGTCATAGAATCATAGAATGGTCAGGGTTGGAAGGGACCTTAGAGATCATCAAGTTCCAACCCCCCTGCCATGGGCAGGGACACCTCTCCCTAGAGCAGGTTGCTCCAAGCCCCATCCAGCCTGGCCTTAAACACTTCCAGGAATGGG
>VXBW01001330.1:148262-209833 GCA_013400375.1 Thinocorus orbignyianus | reverse complement strand
TGCCAAGTCAAATGAACACAAGCATTTTGCAGACCATGGGGCTTCCTTACTTGCATCTCCCGAGCAGTCTATCTCCTTACCACCTGCTCATGGCACCTAAAGGATTGGCAGCCCTACGCTTCCAAAATCCCTCTTGGTGACTGCAGGCATTAATCACAGAATAAGCACCTTAGCCACTTTCCCCCCTGCAGCTAAACCAGTGGCAGAGAGAAAGGATAAGTAAAATCAGGGAAAAAAACCAAGATTGCTGGGGTCTAATTCAGCCATCCCTGAAGTTAAAGGAAGATTTTTCACCGACGTTAAGGAGGTGGATCTGTTGCTAAGGTCATGCGGGCCACGGACAATATTTGAAGTTTTCCACAGAACAGCTTGTAGTATTTTTGAATTCAAACTTAGCTGAGCTGTGAACAAACTGTGAGGCAAGTGGGAAAGCAGATGAGTTCTTCTCCTGGTGTCTGCAGAGCGGTGCCAGGAGCCTGGGTAGCCAGCTAGGGAACCGCAGATCCTTCCTGCTGAAAAGAAATAGGATCTCACAGATACTGCAGATTCGTGGTGGGATGATTTATGCGAGTGGAATTTAAATATAATTAGACAAAGTATGTTTACAAAAAGGGAGAAGGTAATAGGAGTGAGGGTGTCACTGTTAGGGAGATGATTATCTGCGTTCCAGCTATTGTCTGGAAAGAAAACTGGTATTGTTCTCAGAGACTTCATTTTTGAAGATCTGTGCAGGAGGTTGTACGCAGTCTGCGGTAAAATATCATTAAAATTTCTAAAAATGATAGATGGTAATTATCTAACACAAAAAGTATTGAAACTAACATGAGCTAATTCTATTTTGAGCCTCATTACGTTCAATAAAGATGAACAGATCAGTGGCTCTAATTAAATTCATTATTTGAAAACAGAGGACAGTAATATATATACTTGGTACTTCCAAAGAGTGAATTCTACAAACCCGGGGAAAATTATGAGGAATAATTGTTTAGGAAGAATAAATACAGGCAGCAAATTGTGAAAGCAATTTGAAAGTTGTTTAACAAGAATTTATGAGATGTCCAGAAGCCACATTTCATAATTAAGAAATAGTACGCCTGGGTGCTAAAACTCTTACTTCAGGTGCAAAGTGAATGTGTCCATTAAAATTTAAAAAAAACCATAGCAAAAGGGAGAAAGGGAGGGTGAGAGTAATCATTGTGAATTACAAATTATGAGGTGTAGCATAGAGATACTAGAACCCAAAGGCACCAGGTGAAAAGCACATTTCACAGGGATTAGGACAGTAATTTTTAGGAATTAGGCAAAACCCACTAGGTTTAGTGTAAAGACCTGAAACAAATACTAATTGTGGTATAAATAAATCTCCTGTGCTCATGGAGCAGGAGAACAGTGGGCCTTTTTTGTAGTTTTTCAGGATGAGCATCACGTTATTCTGCACTTAAAGGCTAATTCTCAGAGTCTCTAAACTGGTGTCTGTGCTCCACCAGGTACCTGTTCTCTTACCCAGCATGAGAAACAGGCATCTCCAAGAGGAAATTCATCTCAGCCCAGCTAATGACCTCTTAAAATAGGTGGGAGTTATAAACTGAGGTGCCTGTTTTTTCCAATTAGATGATTAACAACTAGATAACTACAGTTACTATTTAAAACAGATGTTGAAGTGCATCTCGGTAGTATTTTGAAAGCAGAACGCCCCTCGAGACTGGGGGGACACAGCAAAAGATGCATCTGACCTCATAATACTCTTACTCAAACGCTATTGCCTGCAGAATTTTCAGGAGATTGTGGATATCATTCCAATATTTAAAAAGCCAGTTAAATTCTGACTGGTGAAATCTGACAACGATCCCGAGAAGAAGAATGTGATTGCTAATACACGTTTTAATTGATGCAGAATAAAAAACTAGGCATATAATGAGTGACAGTCATTAGGGTTTGGGAGAAAGAGTCCTTACAGTCCTTGATAATTCTTTTATGAGATTGTAATATAGGCAGTGAAAGATAAATAATCTAATTAGACCTTTAAAAGGAATTTTGACACGTTAATACACAAGATTCTGATTTTAAAATTAGCTCAACAATAGAATACAACTCACCACGTCTGAATGCATCTGATCACAGTGGTGGCTGAGCAAATAGAAAGGTCAACGAGCAAGTAGCTTTGTTATCACGGCGTGAGATTAAGGGATTTGCTCTATTTTTTAATCTAGTGCTAATACAGTTGTATCTTCAAATAAATACCACCGCAACAAGGACTTGCATTGGTTCAGGAAAACTTATTTCAAATGTCAAGAAATGCTAAACAACACGATTAAATATTTTGTGGGAGTGCACTGAAAAGCAGGGTTCTTGGATTTATCTCCCTGCTCTTCCAAGAAGATCCATGAAGGAGACTTTCCTGTACAGGTTCTGTGCCTGATACATGCTCATGCAGGGAATCAAATACCTAACCTGGGGAAATAGTTAGGTTTAAGTGAACTGTTCCAGAGGAGTAACTACAGATGGTGAGAGAGGAAATCAGAGCTAATGCAGCAGTCTGGCACATTAGCATGTAATCTGCATACAGGAGAACTGTACTAACAATAATTTTCAGCTAAATTCTTCTTAATTTCTTAATTTATTTTTCCATCTGATTAAATCTTAAGGTGAAATCCTTTTCTCTCTCCCTCTCTTTTCTTTTTTTAGCATTGCTTTCTGCTCCATTTTATTCCATTGTCTTTTGGCATGTCTCAGCTGTGACCCTGATTTGATCTTCTTCACTTTTTACTTGCCTTCCTATCTGCTTTGTTTTTCCAAGTGACATATTTCAGGTTAAAACAGCCTGTGAATTTTACCTGGGACTAAAAACTCTTAAAAGTGAACAATAGGGAATTTTGATATTTTCTCAACATGCTCGACTGTGCTCATTTGTACATTTTTGTAAACATATTTTATTCCTTGGGGAAGCGCTTGCCCTGAGGTGAAGCAGTGTCAAGTAGTGATGTGACAGCAGAAGGACCGATTTTTTTTGTAATCTACAACCAATCTCCAGGCATCCAGTATTTTACAAATAAGCAGTCAGCATTGCTGGGGTGAGAAACATTCCCGTGTAGTCCAAATATTGCAATCAAACCATCGATAAATCCAAAAATGTTTTAAGGAGCAGGTATAATTTGGAAATCCTGATCTGCTTGGGTTTTACTGTAGATCATTGGTCATTTTTGGTGGTAGCTGTCATACCTGGTTGCCTCCACTTGGGGGTATTGTGACAAGGCTAATGAACAGCTTCTCGTTCATCCTGACCTTTCCTTCCATGCCCTTTCTGCTCTGGTCCTTGCCATTTCTCCAAAGGCCAATGACCTCAAGTCCGTCCTTTCTAGACCCAGCTGCCAAAGGTCAAGGCTATTCTGGATGTTTGACAAGGACCTCCACCAGGACACATGTATTCACTCATCGACAATGAATCCTCCACTCCCATCCTTAGTCTAGGGTGAAACAGCTTCTCGTTCATCCTGACCTTTCCTTCCATGCCCTTTCTGCTCTGGTCCTTGCCATTTCTCCAAAGGCCAATGACCTCAAGTCCGTCCTTTCTAGACCCAGCTGCCAAAGGTCAAGGCTATTCTGGATGTTTGACAAGGACCTCTACCAGGACACACGTATTCACTCATTGACAACGAACTCTCCACTTCCATCCTTAGTCTAGGGTGAAAATACTCTCAACGTCGGCTTGGGAGAGAGGGCAAGCTCGGGGTCCCTCCTTAGATGGGGTGGTGTCATGGGCAGAGTGATTGACTTCATTCGTAAGAGAGAAGTAGTGAAATAATTACTACAGTGAAACAGAGATTTAACAAAACCAGTAGTAAATGCAACAGTATTTTACGAGATTGGATGCCAAGGTACACTTGTGTGTTCACTGCAGAGAGGACAGGGTTAGACAANTTCTGGATGTTTGACAAGGACCTCCACCAGGACACATGTATTCACTCATCGACAATGAATCCTCCACTCCCATCCTTAGTCTAGGGTGAAACAGCTTCTCATTCATCCTGACCTTTCTTTCCATGCCCTTTCTGCTCTGGTTCTTGCCATTTCTCCAAAGGCCAATGACCTCAAGTCCATCCTTTCTAGACCCAGCTGCCAAAGGTCAAGTCTATTCTGGATGTTTGACAAGGACCTCTACCAGGACACACGTATTCACTCATTGACAACGAACTCTCCACTTCCATCCTTAGTCTAGGGTGAAAATACTCTCAACGTCGGCTTGGGAGAGAGGGCAAGCTCGGGGTCCCTCCTTAGATGGGGTGGTGTCATGGGCAGAGTGATTGACTTCATTCGTAAGAGAGAAGTAGTGAAATAATTACTACAGTGAAACAGAGATTTAACAAAACCAGTAGTAAATGCAACAGTATTTTACGAGATTGGATGCCAAGGTACACTTGTGTGTTCACTGCAGAGAGGACAGGGTTAGACAAGCTGTCAGAGAGACCCTCCTCTTGAGTCAGGAGGTCCAGAAAGGGCCCCCTGGCTTTCTAAACTCCTTGGAGAGGAGTCTGGGTGTGGCTGGATCCAATCCTAGTCCCAGACTTGGTCAGCAGTTTATGTCTAAAGAATTAGATATGTGCAATCAACTCTTTATATCCTTAGCTAAGATTTCAAAGTTTTAGTCACTTACTGTGANTAGCATGCTATTAGTCACTTACCATGAATCTATTGTGGTGAGGAATCTCTCAGCCTTGAGGAGCAGAACGTTAAGGGGAGATCCTGGCGTGCAGCCCACTGCCATACTGGAGAGCTCATATGGTTCTTGGCTTGTTCACTACCTATAGAGTAAGATAAGTGGCCTAGAGTCGTATTCTCATGGAAGCTAAGTATCTAGGTCCCCACTCCAGCCACTGTTTTGGCTGTTACCAGCCATCCCCCGAAGTCCTTGTGGACCTTATCACAACCGATGTTGTCATGGCCATGGCCCAAGCAGGACCCAGCGCAGGAAGGAGGGGGAAAACCAGGGAGAACACACCACCACAGGTGGATGGAGTGACAGCAAATAACACAGCCACTCAAACTGGACCTTTGAGGGTGGCAGAGCCCTGGCAGAGGCTGCCCAGAGAGGTGGTGGAGTCTCCATCTCTGGAGACATTCCAAACCTACCTGGACACGTTCCTGTGGGACCTGCTGTGGGTGACCCTGCTATGGCAGGGGGTTGGAGGAGATGATCTCCAGAGGTCCCTTCCAACCTCACAGCATTCTGTGATAGAGGACTGTTTCAACAACTCCATCTCCCTTGATTCCAACCCTGTGAGTGCTTTTTCCCTGTGCTGTTCTGTTTTGTAAATGGTTACGTTAAAACAGCATATTTTGAGCTAACATTGATTTAGCACGAGAACAGCTGAAAATAAAACCCCTCAGAGAGGAACACTTCCCAAACACAGCACTGAAACTAGGAGTCAGGAGGCAATTTAAGAAATGGTTCCTTTTGCCGCTCATTTTCAATTGATACCTCACAGCTAAGGCTTTTTGTGCCATAATTTGGGCAGGAGCACACAGATTCAATAAGTTCTGGGGTGGGCTGGACTGGACAACCGGTGTAAGAGGGCCACCAAGATGCTCAGAGGGCTGGAGCAGCTCTGCTGTGAGGACAGGCTGAGAGAGCTGGGGCTGTTCAGCCTGGAGAAGAGAAGGCTGCGGGGAGACCTTGGAGCAGCCTTCCAGGATCTGAAGGGAGCTCCAGGGGAGATGGGGAGGGACTCTTTGTCAGGAAGT
Source organism: Thinocorus orbignyianus (assembly GCA_013400375.1). Classification (NCBI taxonomy): domain Eukaryota; kingdom Metazoa; phylum Chordata; class Aves; order Ciconiiformes; family Thinocoridae; genus Thinocorus; species Thinocorus orbignyianus. Next base: position 204,094 of record VXBW01001330.1, on the reverse strand, counting down.
CTAGTGACAGGACGAGGGGTAATGGTTTTAAATTGGAAGAGGGGAGATTTAGATTGGATATTAGGAAGAAGTTCTTTGGTGTGAGGGTGATGAGGCACTGGAAGAGGCTGCCCAGGGAAGCTGTGGCTGCCCCATCCCTGGAAGTGTTCAAGGCCAGGCTGGATGGGGCTTGGAGCAACCTGGTGTGGTGGGAGGTGTCCCTGCCCATGGCAGGGGGTTGGAACTGGATGATCTTGAAGGTCTTTTCCAACTCTAACCATTCTATGATTCTATGAAAACATTGCTTTGGGGAAGGTAAGAATAGAATATCAAATACAAAATGAGTTTGGAAGCCTGAAGAAGAATCTGACATTCTTCAAGCTCTCATGGCCATCACTAACATTTTTGGATATTTTGTAGTAGTTTGACAACGTGCCAACACATGAAACTTTTTTCTTTTTGTCCTTTTTAAAGAGAAAACCCCTTTCTGTCAAGGCAGGACATTTCAACACGCACATGCTCTACCAGCGTGTTCAGAGTTCTCCCATCTTCCCCTACCAGCCATACCCTGCATCCCAAAAAGCTGCAAAACCAGTTATGTTCACAATACCTGCTTTCTATTATTAACTGAAGGACAAAAAAACCCAGTCAGTTACTCAGTGAAGTAACTCACCAGCTTTTGTTTACAAACTCTGGGGAAAAAAAGATGTCAAAGACATCAGGTGAAAGGAAAACTTACAGCTTCTGTAGAAAGGTTTGATTCAGAAAGTCTGAACTCACTGTTCGTGATTTGAAATTGGCAATTACTGATACCTAATTTTAAGGATGTATATACAAGTGCAGTAAATAATGGGTTTGTTTAATAAGTTCTCAATTCAGAAAGATTGAAAAAATATAAAATCAAAAGAAATGAAACCCCATCTCTATCATCCTGTGGTCTGTGCTAGGCACCAAATGAAATTACTTGACATCAGCAACAACAAGGAGATGTTAGAGGTTAGAACTGTGTTATGCTCTGATTAAACTAACAATTAAGCACGGAAAAGCAGACACCTGTGGGGAAGACTGTAAATGTCTGTCTAATGTGATAATGCCTGGGAAAGAGCTCTGCTCTGCCTGAGGTTGAGGGCAGTCGTATAAAAGTTAATAGACTAAATTCCACTGGGGAGAAGGCGCTGTATGATGACACTGACCTGAGGTTTAATTACACAGTGACCCCTTGGGCCAGCAACCCTCGCTTCGGCTCCCAAAGGCAGGGGAAGGGGCAAAATAAGAACCCTGCAACCAAACGAGATAAGCTTGGACCCAACTGCAAGGAATTTGGGAAATAGCCTTGTTCTTCTGTTAATAGGGAAGGTGACTCTGGCTTTTGTCTTCCTGATGTCTTCCATAGACTTGGTTTGTTCGGGATGCTTTTAGACTCCATCTGCCACGCAAATCAAAGAATAGTTAGAGTTGGAAGGGACCTTCAAGATTGTCCAGTCCTGGGCAGGGACACCTCCCACCAGACCAGGTTGCTCCAAGCCCCATCCAGCCTGGACTTGAACCCCTCCAGGGATGGGGCATCAACAGCTTCCCTGGGCAACCTGTTCCAGTGCCTCACCACCCTCACAGCAAAGAATTTCTTCCTAAGATCCAATCTAAATCTCCCCTCTTCCAACCCTCATCCCATCACTACATTCCCTGACAAAGAGTCCCTCTCCAGCTCTCCCATAGCTCTCTTCAGATACTGGAAGGAGGTTCTCCAAGGATTATTTTCACAGGGAAAAAAACATATTTTATTCTTCAGGCCACTTCCTAACCTCTTTAGAGCCCTCCTTAGGGATCAGGCCTGGGAGAACTTGTGCTTCTTAGAAGTGGTGGGAGTTAGATATAAACCCCATGAAGGTGAGACCCACCAAGCTTTCCCCAAAGAGCTGTTAGAGCTGGGCTTCCAGGCTATCCTCATGGAAACTGGTTGCTGGGTATAAAACCCGAGGAAGTTGATAGAAGACACTAAAGACTTAAGTTCTCGTCCTCTACATGGCCTCATGCTCATTGCTGGGGATGGAAAAATTTGAAATGAAGATTGAGACCCTTAAAACTCACCTCTTCTGCTTTGGCTCCCAGAGGCAGCCTGTGGCACTACCTGCTCAGCAAATGAGAGAAGCACAAATGCTCGTATTTCATCCTGTCGAACGAGTTAACTGCATTGTGTTTCCTCCCTGCGTTTCTTCAGCCACCAAGAACAAAACCTCCTGAGTGGTCTGACTAATGTGCTTTTGACTAATGTCAGCTCCGTAGCACAAAGAGAGAAATGTCACGGAAATATCTCTCCTAAATCGGATCTTTTTATGAGTAACTATTGTTCAAGGTTTTTGTTGGGTTTTGCGCTGATGGAAATTAAACCACATTAAAGTGTCGTTTGTCCTCAAATACAGAGAAGAAAGAAGGAAAAAGACAAAAGAAATGCACACAGTGTTCTGTGAAACTAAAATACCACTTTGGGGTGGTTTTTTTTTTTTTACTGGATAAAACAAGTATAATTCTGTTCCTTTCAGAAACCCTTTAGAGGAAACTATATCTATACTTTTTACATGTATTTTTAAACAGTAGACTAGGTTTGGGCAGTCTAGAATCTCAGCTGTGAGAAGAGTCACTTTAGCAGTGGACTCAAGAGCAAAGGCTCCACGAAACACACTCCTGGTGTCACTTCTAATACCATTTTCTTTTCCAAAGGTCCATGAACAATTTTTAGACCGAAGACAATTGTCATTTCTGGATCTATCTACAGTGCTATTTTTAAACGTAATGAAACTGGTACAGACGATGCATAATTCTCCTGATATTGAACCTGTTTCATTAATATGCATGCTGACTGAATAACTGCCTATGAACCTTCTAAAATGTGCTTCTAATCACATCAGTGTTAAATATTAATCAGGAACCTGAGTCTGTCCTTCAATCACATTCTCCTTTTTCCCCAGCTTATCATTACATGTGTGTCAATAGGAGCAGTTATTGTTTGCTGAAAGTTTTACTTATTATAAATAAAAGCATTTCTCATGACTGTTCCGTGCATACCTGGATGTAGCAGTAGTTCCACCACGCAGTTGGGAGAAAGTCATAAAATCACAGAATCATAGAATGGTCAGAGTTGGAAGTGACCATCAAGACCACCCANTGTTCCAACGGTTCTATGTCCTTTGTGTGTTGAGGACTCCAGAGCTGGACACAGGACTCCAGGTGGGGAGTTCAATGGAGGAAAAGTTTGGGAACGTATCTTTTAGTAAACATCCTGCCTTGGCAATTTTTATCCTACCTTTTCTTTCTCTTTTTCCTTTCCAGGGAATATTCGTTTTAGGATTGCCGTACGCTCTTCTCCACAGTGGATACGGTGGCCTGTTTCTTATCGTCTTGGCCGCAGCGTTATGCTGTTACACAGGGAAAATCCTCATCGGTTGTCTGTATGAAGAAAACGAGGATGGGCAGCTGGTAAGAGTGAGAGACACGTATGAAGATATTGCCAACGCCTGCTGCAGAGAGCTGTCTCCCAGACTAGGCGGCGTATTTGTCAACGTGACCCAGGTGACAGAACTCATCATGACGTGTGTTTTGTATCTGGTTGTCAGCGGGAACTTGCTGTCACACAGCTTCCCCTACATACCAGTCACAGAGAAAACTTGGTCGGTCGTTGCATTTGTTACACTCCTGCCTTGTGTATTTATCAAGACTCTCAAAATCGTGTCCAAACTCAGCCAGCTTTGCTCCTTGGTCCACCTCCTCATCATCCTGGTGGTGATGATTTACTGCCTCACGCAAATACATCGCTGGTCCTGGGCGAAATTCAGGCTCTCCCTTGAGTTTGAGGACTTCTTGGTCTCGGTGGGGGTGATCATTTTCAGTTACACTTCGCAGATATTTCTCCCCACGCTGGAAGGGAACATGAAAAACCCCGGGGAATTCAGCTGTATGCTGAATTGGACTCACTTTTTCGCTTGTGTCTTGAAAACAACCTTTGCACTGACTGCATTCTTGACCTGGGGCGAGGAGACGAAGGAAGTTATTACTGACAACCTGCCATCGTTTCTCCAGACCCTTGTGAATTTGTGCCTCTTAACCAAGGCTCTTCTTTCCTACCCTTTGCCCTTTTTCGCAGCCACGGAAATTGTGTATGCTTGTATTTCTGGAGGCAACCATTCCAATTACGTCTCTCCGCTCTTCACCCTAGGCGTAAGAGGCTCATTTCTCCTGATAACCCTGCTGATGGCCATGTTCATACCACATTTTGCCCTGTTGATGGGTTTAACAGGCAGCATAACAGGTGCTGCTATGACTTTTCTTCTCCCTTCTCTCTTCCACTTAAAGCTTAAGTGGCAGAAACTCTCCTTGTCAGAGAAATGTGCAGATATCTCTGTTTTTATTTTGGGTTTCCTTTGTAGCATCGCAGGCATAGTTTGCTCAATAAAAGGGCTGCTTGAAGTATTTGGAGAAGCCTAAAAAGATTTCCTGGAAGCCAAACAGGGCCCAAATCTTATAAATGTTTTCACCCTGTTAGTCAGTATACAAGAGATTTTGTTAGTCAGTATTTAAGAGATTTTGTAACTAGGTAAAATAAGCTTATACTTAAACGTTTACAGGATCAGAGCTTTAACTGTGAAAGTATGTGGCTCTAAGCAAATTGGAAAATAACCAAAACAGCCAAAAAGTACAAAATTACCCCTATTTAAAATGCAGAGAGGAAAGAAGGTGTTGGAGGTGGTTTAGCATGAGAATAGTTTTAAACTAATCCTGCCTGGTTTTGTTCATACGAGACATGCATGTCCCAAAATGGTTAATGTGAGTGATTCCAATTTAAGTGGAATTTCTCACAGGGTTTGGTACTGCTCGGTCTCAAAGCCATCCAGTCTGGCTTATGGGAGGTGATAGAGTTTGAGAGAGTTACCGTTGTAAGCGGATGAAAGACAACTTCACATTATTGGCAGAACGTGAAGAGAACAAATTGGTGAATTTGGGTTTTGATGTAAGACAAGTTCTACTTCTTGTTTTTCAAATGAGTAGGCAGAAAAAAAAAAAAAGAGAACTCAGTTTACAAGAGCTTTGAAAGCCGGCTTTTATCATGAGGTCAAATGGGAATACAGAGTAAAACGGGCATTCTAACAGCTCAGAGTCATGGAAAAGGGAATTTGCTCTGAAAGAAGCCGTGGCCCACGACTGCGGCTTTTCTGCAAGTCTAATTCCTAAGATTCATGCCTCTGCAATGCAGTCAGTCTATTGGTTGGTTACAAAAAGTCTCACTGGTAGCACGAGGAAAAAGTTAATATGCAGTTCACTCTCCCTCTTCGGCAGGGAAAGTCTTTGATCTTTGTATTTTATCTGATGATATTAAGAGCTCCACAAAGTAAAGGAAGACTCTCAATAAACAGGGATGCAGTTAACTTCCTGAGCAACTTGCTAGATCTTTAGCTTAAAAAGATACTGGCTTAATAAAAAGATCAACATCACAACGTATTTCACATTAGCAATAAACTATTACGAGAAGAAGCAATCTAATCAGAGTACTCTAATGAACACATATCATCTTATTGTACTAAATCTATGTTATATTAAGTAATTAAAGCAATGATTTGAACGAAGAGGGTTTGCATTTGCATTGTGAAGCATTTCCCACAACCTTCCACCGCAGCTTATGAAAAAGTCTTCGCGTGTCAACACGAGACTGGATTAGAGAATAAAAAAGCCTGGTTGTAACTGCTTAACTACATCATTTTTCTCTGTAGTATCTTCGCATTAATGCTTTAGCCCTGCGTGAGCAACAGTGACCTCTCAAGGCTAATTTGCTGAATGATGAATAACACACAATTAAACTTCAGAGGGCGGTTCTGGTAAATCTGGTATGTCACCATGGCCCTTTCTTTGTTTCCGAATAAATGCTGGCTGTGTGGAGTAGTGATGAAAAGTTTACTAAAAGAAATTAATTTAGTAATTACAAAATTATTAAGAAATCTGAGGGAATAACTACTCTTTTCACACTCAGATTGGTACAAAAGGGTCAAATTCTACCCTCTCATCCATGACAGTTCAATTTATTGCTCTTGCGGTTTGTGCTAGAACAAATATGTCTGTATTTTTAAGGAGTCTTTTCATTCTTACGTGGAATGTCAAAAATGTATTACTCGTTGAAGTACTTGAAAGCTTGCTATTACCCCTATGACACAGTCAGAAGGATATGATTACTTGGGATGATGTCAATGAAAGGGTGTCGTTACTTCTTGCGTGGAGAAGTTTCACAGATAAACAAACACGCAGGAAGAGTGTTTGTTCTCTTTATCTTACAGAAATCTTGGGGGACAGAGAGAGGTTTATCCAAAGAGTCTTGTAAAAAATTCATTCAGCTACTTCACTTAAAAACTCTCCACAAGCGATTCACATTTTCCCCCCCATCTTCTACTTTTATTTAGCATGTTTTGTCTCTAACTCTTTGGAAATTCTCAGAATTTCCTCAGTGTGTTTGCTGCCGAAACTGCATAAGCACTTTATTTGGATGGCAGGCTTAATTAAGGATGAATTAGGGAATTCCTAACTCCCTAATATCATCATGATTCAGAACTGGCTTTTGTAGGACTTTTCTTCTCTGAGTCTTTTCAAGAAGCCAACAACTATTCCTTTCAGGTCAAAGACGGTCATCCCTGCACCCCCAATCACGCTCTCACTTATCCAGGCTCTTTCCTACAAGGGGGGTAGATGATCCATGTTTTATAAAACATGAATATAAGACTATTATTACCCTTATTTAATCATTTTCATAATCTCAGTTAACATCAGGGAACAGCACAAGGACTACGGTCACTAAGTAAATACAGCTGTAAATGCACCCAAGCGAGAGGAAAGTCACCCAAGTGCGAGGCCAGAAGTCACTTAGCAGAGGCCACTAGAATAAGAGAGAGAACATAGTTCAAGACTCTTTTTTTTTGTGGCCAGCACTCAGCAATTTTCAAGTGTGCCATTGTTGTGGGGCACAAAAGCCATATCAGCTTCCCTTTAAAGCCACAGCCAGACATCTTCCTGAGAAACTGCCTTCTGGGGTCAAGATTAAGTGGATCTTCCAACTCAGGCAGACAGAGATGCACAACACACCCTGCAGTTCAAGACTGAACGTGGTGCTCAGCGCACGACAGAGAAAAACAAATAGTTATGATATAAGGCTGACTCACTGGATTCCACTTCCTAAAACACACAACTGTCTATTTTTAGATATAGACCTCTTTCTGAACACTTTCCGGCGGCAAAATTCAATTAATAAAGTACATAAAATATTTGCAACTGTGTAATACAGACAGACATTACAATACCATCTGCAAAATATGCTCAAAGAATCTAGATGGGTGGTCTTCGTATCAATTACCAACCAGGAGGCACTGGATTTATCTGTATAATGAGTACTGAGAATTTCTGTCACTAAATTTGTACTACCGATCATTAAAGTCACTGAAGCCAGAAAAGCAAGAGACTGACTAAATATTAATCTATTATTTTGGTCACTCCTGGATTATTCCTTGTAATGTAGCGGCGCTTGATCAAAATTAATTCTGAAAGCAAACAACCAACAGTAATGAACACGAAGAAAATGCTAAGGTACAAATTACGTGCTGAAATAAAACATCTCCAAACAGTCTTGCTTCATTTGTTGTACCAGCAAAAGTACGAGGAAAGGAAATGTCACGGGCATTGCCCCTGCTTCTCCCCTTGTATAGAGACTGCAGTGGCAACACCAAACCTTGAATTCCTAGTTCTGACACTAATTGTGCGAGTTTAAGCCAAGCAGGTTACTAAAAAATTAAAATATAAGCTCAACTAAGGTAACTCTTGCAGGTAAACCGAGGAACTTTCAGTGTTTATTTACGAAGCCTTTCAAAAGCTTTCAAAAGGGTGAAAATCTCTCTGCCACTGACTCCACGGGCTCCTCCTCCAGTCATTGACTTCAGTGGGCCAAGGCTGCAATGCCTGTATCCGTTCACAACACTTAATTTACTCTTACACCAAAGCTTGGTCATCACTTTATTTAATTATCTTTATCTTTTTATTTCGTAATCATTATCTTTTCTCTTTTTCCAGCAGGGAGACAAAGGTTTCCCCTGCTGATGCTAGGAAGGTGTTAGAGAGATGTCAGAAGAACTATTGAAAGGAATTCTTGAGGTTAACACTATTTCATTAACTCTTCGTCCTTGATAATTCACTTCATTTTCTGAAGTGAATTCTGACCTACCTGTACAAAAAATTAACTCTGCATTAATTAGTTATTCTGGAAGTGTGGTTGTACAAAAATGGAGCAAATAAGACGTTCTGCATACACTCCGTTAAATCAAGTTTCAATTTCCAGTATTTCTTTTCAGAACTACAACATGTTAATAATTTATCCGGTACTTCTGCATTATTGTTAATTATAGGAATAATCTATTGGTCTCAGAAAATATTTATCTTCCAAAATTGAGTAGAAAAAGAAATGTACCTCAAAAAACCATTTTGCTAGTGTGCTGAGATTTAGATGTCCCAAGAGCTCATGTGGGAAATGAGATGCTGGAAAATTTATTCTGTTCTGCAGTAGCTGGCGATGGATTTGAAAATACACAGTTTGAAAAGCACTTAAGTCTTTTTGTTCCGCTGCTTAAGTATCTGTCAAGCTGTTGCCACTTGCAAGTTAACTGGTTTTGTCTCTGCTGTGGTGTCATTACCTTTTCTGTGTGGTCACCCTTCAAACTCCTAATATATTCATCTTCACACTGCCTCTTCGAGGGAGGGAAGTCCCAAAAATCTTCATTTTACAGCTGCAAATCCAATACTCGGAGCATGGATTAACCCAAAAGGGAATCCCAAGGGAGCTCTAGGTAAATCCTCTTCACTATTCCATGCTTTCATGATGATCCTGACAGTCAACACATCTTTTTTTCCCCCTCTCCTATTCTCTCCTCTTTTTTATTTCCCCTTCATTCTTGGCCGGTTTGTGCCAGGATAACATGCAGGTACATAAATACGGAACTGAAAGCTGCCTTTCCCATTTCATGGAATCACAGAATGGTCAGAGTTGGAAGGGACCTTCAAGATCATCCAGTTCCAACCCCCTGTCATGGGCAGGGACACCTCCCACCAGAGCAGGTTGCTCCAAGCCCCATCCAGCCTGGCCTTGAACCCCTCCAGGGATGGGGCAGCCACAGCTTCCCTGGGCAACCTGTTCCAGTGCCTCACCACCCTCACACCAAAGAACTTCTTCCTAAAATCTCATCTAAATCTCCCCTCTTCACATTTAAAACCATTACCCCTCGTCCTGTCCCTCCACTTCCTGACCAAGAGTCCCTCTCCAGCTCTCCTGGAGCTCCCTTCAGATCCTGGAAGGCTGCTCCAAGGTCTCCCTGGAGCCTTCTCTTCTCCAGGCTGAACAGCCCCAGCTCTCTCAGCCTGTCCTCACAGCAGAGCTGCTCCAGCCCTCTGAGCATCTTGGTGGCCCTGCGCTGGACCTGTTCCAACAGTTCCATGTCCTTTCTGTGTTGAGGACTCCAGAGCTGGACACAGGACTCCAGGTGGGGTCTCAGGAGCACAGAGCAGAGGGGGAGAATCCCCTCCCTGGCCCTGCTGCTCACCCTTTTGCTGCAGCCCAGGCTGGGGTTGGTTTCTGGGCTGCCAGCGCGCACTGCCGGCTCCTGGGGAGCTTCTCATCCATGAGCCCTCCCAAGTCCTTCTCCTCAGGGCTGCTCTCGGGAGAGAGAGCTATTTTGTCCTTTTAAAATAGAAGAGATTCGGAGAAAAGAAACAGCTAAATAATTCTATAGAGAGGTAAGCATCAAGTGATAAAAAAAGCACATGGAAGAGAAATTGAAGGTAGAGCAAATGCAACAAAAAAGGCGAAAGAGCAAAGGAGGGGGAAAGTGCAGTGAGGGACAGGATGGAGAAAACCAGCAAAAAGTGAGGAGCTGAGAGCAAGTAGAAAGGAAAAGAGAGATCACAGAAAGAAAAAAGCTCAGAGGGGAAAAAGAGGAAGGCAAAGTGGGGGAAATCATCCAAGAACAGCATCGCCCGTAAACATTTTCTGCAGTTTTGCACGAGCAGTAATTCAAGCTTCTCTGGCTGATGCAAGTCGATACGTTCTGTGTGGGAACAGCTTTCATTTATTTCTCTTCCCCAAAACCTCTCATGAACTCAAACCATTTAAAATAAAATCCATCACATTTCTCTGGAATTATCTCTATGTTTAACTTCCTCTGCTTCCTAAAGGAATTAGAAAAAAATGCTAAATAAATAATATTATGAGCAAGTTCTCTTTCTCTGTGCGTTCTTACCTATTCACCTTCCTGACCTCTCCTACAGCATCGATTCAGAGATGTGCACTTGCAGCCTCAAAGCCAGTGCAAAAAGATCTTAAAATGGGAAAAATCCTTTTACGTTGACCACCACAGGGGATCTTCTGCACCTCAAGCCAGAATCAAAGCTGATATCCCTGCAGAATTCCCGGGCTGGAAATGGTAGATAAACTCAGGTGCCAAACTACCAAACTCCAGGCATTGAGAATGATGAGAGATAAAGGATTTGTTAATAACTAATCAAATAAATACAAGTTGTGGGAAAGACAGGGTAAGGGTCTTCAGGAACAAATTTGGAAGTGACTGGAGAAACAAAGCAGGGGAAGAAAAAAGAAACACAAAGAGGGGAGTGGAAAAGCAATTGAAAAGTGTAAGAGTAATCTCAATTCCACTTTGTGCAAAATTAAGCATAATTTAAACAACAGCTGAAATTTAAGTATACTATCAAGATTATCTTTTAACACTCGTCTTCCTACTTCAATGATAGATCCAAAAGGGACAGAGTTCAGTAATTAAGCTTTGCATCGTGTTCTTGGGTCATGAGCTACCATTTAAAATGCCATTTACCCTTCCTACACAAGGATCGAGGGGCAAAGGGCACACACTGGAACACGGAAAGTTCCATTTGTATATGAGAAAAAACATCCTTCTGGTGAAGATGCCAGAGCCCTGGCACACTCCCCGTGGAGTCCCTTTCTCTGGAGACCTTCAAGCCCCACCTGGATGGAGTCCTGAGGGATGTGCAATCACTGCTTTGGCAGGGGAGTTGGACTAGATGATCTCCAGAGGTCCCTTCCAACTCTGAGGATGCTGTGATTCCATGATCTTGACACCCATACTCAAATTCCCTACTCAAAGTGGAAATCAAAGCAAAAAAGGGAAGAAAAGTCATAACCAGTGACAAATGCAGAGTGTTGTCTACCTTTGGCTGGGAACCCAGAGAACACAGGACCTCGGGGTTGCATCAACAGGTTGTGAGGGTATTAGCAATGCTTGTAATTTGTAATAATAACGTAATGAGCAATGATAAGGGTGAAGGCAGAAGGATTAAAGGAGAGCACTCAGCACACATAAGCCAGGCTACATCTACCAAATTCCCAGTGCAGCTGCCTCGGGGCTGCTAAGCCTCATGGAGACAGCTGCATCCCCTGGTTGCCATCTGTGGCTCCCATCGCTGGTGCCACCACTCACAACCATCCCCATGGTTGCAAAGACATAACCCCCCCATCAGAAAAAATATCTGCCCCCACACCTGATCGCAGGCAGCATGGCCAGCACCCTGTCCATGGGGATACAAGGGCTTTCCTGAGATTTAATCAGCTGATAACTAATCCCAGGAGTGATGGCTACAGAGAGGAATGCCATGCCAGCTGAGGCATCAGATGGGAACACAGAGCAGGCATTAAGTTATCAGTTTTATTAGACAACACTAATCTCATTCGTACAGACTTGCTAATTACACTTCAGGAGAAAGTTTTATTAAGAATGGGGCGATGGGAATCTGAACTAGGTCAGATTTAAAGGGTTGGTCAATCTAAATCAACCCAAATCAAAGGTAGGTCAACATTTTAGCGACTGTTCCCAGAGCTCCTGAAGAGTTCTGTCTACTTGGAACACAGGAGCTTAAGCAAACATAGCAAAGTAGATCAGAAACAAAACATTTATCAACAAATGCATTGCAATGTGCTGCTCAGGGAAGTAGTTGAGGCACCATCCCTGGAGGGATTTAGAAGCTGGGTGGACATAGGGCTCAGTGAGATGGGTTAGTGATGGTTTTTGTCAGAATTAGGTTGATGGTTGGACTTTATGATCTTCAAGGTCCCTTCCGACCCAGACAGTTCTATGATTCTAGATTTCTACTTTTCCCCAGAGGTCATTATTGGGCAGAGCCCTTCCTTCACCCTCAGCTCAGTAAATCAGAGATTTATTGGGTTGCAATGAATTCCCTTGTCTCCCCCTGCTCCTTTCCATCACAGTTAAGGCCCAGCAAGGTCTCTGCTCTCTGGATGTCCTCTCATTCCCTGCTGGTGCTGTTGAGTTCCTGCCTCTTCCTCTTGCACATGGCAAGCAACTAACCCCCAGTATGTTTTCAGCATCTTCATCAGGACAGAAAACACTTCCCCAGAGCTCCACAAGCAGGTCTTAACCAGGGGTAACAGCCAGGGCAGGGGAAACACAAGCTGGCGGCCTTCTCTCCGAGTTCAGAGATGCCGATGTGCTGCTTGTATACATGATACTCTGCAGACAGGTAAGGACATGGACATGTTGGAGCAGGTCCAGAGGATGGCCATGAAGATACTCAAAGGGCTGGAGCACGTCTGCTGTGAGGACAGGCTGAGNGGTCCCTTCCAACTCTGACCATTCTATGATTCTATGACTGTGTGCATGAAACATGTGAGAGGATCAGGGCCTAAAGTACCAATTCAGATTGGTACATCATGCTTTCTCATGCTCTCAAACTCTGTTAGTTACCAAAATAAAAATAAATCAGTATCTTGGAAGCCCAATTACTGATCTTGTCATAACATAGCCATGCAGAGAACTCCAGGCCAGTGGCTAAAATGCATCAATGGAGTCAGGAGCACAGCACACCGTTTTCAGAGCAGCATCTGGAGCAGCACCAAACAGGACAAAAAGAGGCAAATAGCAGGAGTTTTGGGAGCTCTCAAGGTCACTGATCTCAGAGAGTAAAGGGCTGGATCAGAATTCATGAAGAAGTCCTCTACTCCTAGGACCAGACCAGCTCTGAAGGACAAACAAATGTCTAACACAGAGCATCATCATCAGAGCATCATCCCTAAACGTTGTCCATCCAGGCTCATCCTGCAGATATAAACCCTTGAATATGAGTCAGTCTAAGACTGACTTACAGGCCTAACATGTTTACCTACCTGGGAGCAATAGACTGACCTTGATTTTTCAATGACAATTCATCTATTTAAACTCCAGAAGTTGGAACTGCTGTTATTTGATGAGGCCATCAGCTGAAGCAAATGCAACTTGTTACTTACCACCCAGCTTTGCTGCCAAGGCAGCATTTTAACCTAAGGCCTGATTAGGATTCTTTTAGGGTGATTGGACTTGGTAATCTTCTGGAGTAGCACTAAGCTCGTACAATTGGAAGAGGCTCTTAGAGGAGATCTAGCCTCTTAATGACATCTGGTGAAAAAGGCTGCTTTGAAAACCAACAATTCTTTCTGCCTCCTTTTTTCAGGTCTGCCGATTTCTTCTTGGCTGAACCCGGGAATGTGGCTCTGAGACCTTCTTCTTAAAATAGATTAAGGGAAGCAAAGCCTTTGAATACTGACTATGGTAGAAATGGTGTACTGGAACAATGTATGTAGCATTTTAATGCCTGGGACTACTGTATTTTACTGCTTCAAGTTATTAAAACTACTGCTAAAAGATTGCTTGATCTCAACAGTTAATTTATAATACATAGTAAATTATATATAAGAACCATAATTTCATTCACCATTGAACTGAAACAATCTTAGGCTATATAACAAAGTGCAGAATGGAATTGGATAAGACTGAATAGGTAAGAAGCAGTAATTTTTTATCTTCTTGAAAACAGACACTATTGATGTTTTAGAGAAGAACTGCAAGGCAATGAATATCACTAATACTGGCTAGAATGGAAAGGACGATTGAATCACAATATGGTCAGAATCCTGCTTTTATGCAAGAATGGCCACGTACAGTACCATCCGTTTAGAAATTATAGACCTTAGCTATGTTTATTTCACTGAAGATTTCCCCTACAAATTAAAGAGCAGAAGCAGGGAGCTCTGTGGGGAGAAAGGTACAACAAATCCATAAACCAAGGCAGAGGTCTTTGGGGGAATATGGAATTTCCCTGCCTACAGTATGAATCATAATCTTTGAAAACATTAGCTCTATGGGAAAACAGTATTTAATTTCATATAAGAAGCCTGTAACATATTCTCCTTGAAAGCTCTTGACAAAAATAGGTGGCAAAATCATCCAGAGCTGTTTTATGATACAGCCTACTGTACGAAAGGCAAAACAGGGAGCAATCTGCTGTTTTAATTACATGCTCCGAGCAAATGCAATATCTGCAGCTTTAATAAACATTGACCCTTTAACTGAATGTGCCCTACAAACACATTAATGCCTGTCTGGGAAATAATCCAATGAAATAATCCAATCATACCAACGGGGAACGACTGTTAGATTGGCAAGTGAGGGCTCCGGTACTTCGGGCTGTAGCAGGCTGTTCCCTATTAGCTTGTTGCCAGAGCTCTGCACCTTCCCTAGAATTTTTCATCTTTTAAAAGCAACTTGAAAAGCCAGTTGTCATGAAATGACTCAAACTAACATCACTGTGAAATTATGCCCTCTTGGGTTACACAGACATTAGTTGGTAGAAAAAAAAAAAAGGAAAAAAAAGAAAAAAACCCCCTGAACTGAATTTCTCTTTGCCAGCTTTACCCCTTGCTTCACAGAGGTGCTTTATTTCCCAGCAAAGGGGAGCTGATGTTGCTGTTGTTTGCCTTTTCTTTGGTAATTCTACTGAACGGGGGCTGAGGTTAGGGATTAAAAATGCATTCAGTTCAGGAGACTCTTCTGAAAATTGACTGAAACCAGAAAACCTCTCAGCCTCTTGGAATGACCCAACACAGTCCCTGAAGAAAGGCCACCTGCTCATCACCTGTGAGACCCAGAAAACACAGAGTGCAGCAAACTGAAACAAAATTTTTCTTTCCATTACCACGCTGATGATTATTGCCACCAGTTATGCCCAAACCACAAGGAAAGATTCAAATCTTTCCAATTTGGATGTTACAGTGGGCTACAAAGTTGGAACTGGTTGGTTTCTCATGGGAAGCTGAAATCTCTCTGAACCAGTGAGGTCCAGCCAGACCCATTTGATTATTGTATTAATTCTGAGTCAACAGATCCCAATAGGTATCAGGAATTTTTGAAGCTCAGAGGAGTTACATCGCTGGCATGAATACAAAGCCAACAAAAAAAGTAAGACAAAAAGAGGTGAACAGTCAAGTAAGTGGTTTGCCCAAGGCTGGAGAAGGAAATCTTGTTTGAAATCTTCCCAAATATTCTCTTCATTCTTCCTAGAATGGTGTTTTTTTAAAAGTTGCACATATTCCTACTGGTCCACACAACCTTTGTTATTTTTTAAATATGGGTTATCCCCAAGGAGAAAAAGTGAGGTCAGACTCCAGTTATTTGATTCACAGCAACCAGGGGCTGAAGTTTCCAGTCATGCTGGGGATTTTTTTTTTTTGTCTGTTTGTTTGAAATTTGATTCTACAAACCAAAAAGCATGCAATTAGTTCCTGGGAGGTTTCAAGCAACAAGCAGGAGGTAGTAGTTTGCATTCATTTCTGCCCTTAGAAAGGATCTTAGAAAGTGTCGTCATGAAAGTCAAACACTCACCAGCAAAGTGCAAACTGAAAGAGCATTTCATTCCTACCACCCTCATCCCAAACTCTGGGGAAAATGGCCACACTTATGACACACGAGGATCTCTTTCTAATTTAAAATTTCACACAGATTTGGCAACAAGCTTACACTGATAAATCCCTTTTCTGATAGAATTTGTAACTCTCTAATGCCTATAGATACCAAGACTTAGAGGAGAACTAATTCTGTTGTATGTCGAAAAAATATCCAGCTATGGAGAAGATATAAAATATTTTACTTCTTTTTGTTTGTCACTCTTATTCAAGTGATTCCTGGGCATAGATTTTCTCTATGGACATTTTGGAATATTTTATTTTTGCTCTGCTTCCGCTTCAAGATGATCACCCAGAATTTCACACACTTCCTCAGAGGCACAATGTCTGCCATTAAGACAAAACAATTTATTATTTCACACCAATGTGTTTTTTTTTCTAATTCACTTAAGATCTGGTGAAGTTGATTGCATTTTTGAGAGGCCCAACATCAGCAGAATCCACAGCACTCCCATCATACCTAAAATCTAACCACATCTATGCCTAACAGAAACTCTTGGACAGTGGCAAATGATTGCTATCTTGGCAACGGTGTGAAAACCGAGCCAGAATACACAAGTACTTGCCCACAATATTTTCTGCAATCAATCTCCAGCTATTGGAGGCTCAGCAAACTCCTGAACGAGAGGTATTTTCTCCATGCTTATAGGATCTGCTGGATTTTGCCTCCATTAATTAGTGCTCTGCAAAGCTCTACACTTAGAACACTGAAATATCCTGCAGGAAAGAGTTCCACGTTGTAACTGATTTCGTTCATTTTCAACCTACACCTCAAAAATATCATTTGAGCTCTCACTAGCTTTTATAGGGGGGAAAAAAACAAAAGAAAATCATTGACCGTTCACCTTCTCCAGGCCACGATAGCTGTACAAAATTAAGTTGTCTCTCCCTGGCTGAACAGTCCTAAACAATTTAGTTGTTCCTCTTATGGAAGCCGTTTCATTGCTTTCATGACTGCCACTGCCCTGCCTTGAACCTTTTCTAGCTCTGCCCTGTCCCTTCTGGGGATGAGAGATAGGAAAGGGGACCAGAGAAATGTAACATCATATTTGGAAGTGGACATAGCTTGACATGCTGTTTTGTTCTCTCTTCCTGCAGGAATAATTTCCTGCTCTTTTATCGGTAGCATTGTTCTTTCTGTGGTGGCCCAAGGACATATCAAAGCAAGTGGCTTGGAAACAGAGGTAATATGTTTATCAGAACAAATCGGGGAGGGAGGGGGAAAAAATAGACTGAATTTCAGCATGCATTCTGCAAAGGGGCTCACATGCTGAAGAACAAGTGTAATACCTAAATATTCTTTCTTTCTAGCTGCTTCCCAGATTTTTACTGAACATCAATCTGATTTTTTTTCCACAGAATCACGCGTTACGTTTTCAAGGCCTGTTTTTTAACGAGTGGGAACAGCTAATACAGAGTGTATTACCCGGCACATAAATGAGGATAATTTGTCCCACATTATGTGTCACTTCCCAGAACTCAAACGTTACCAGTCTGTAATCCCAGAATCCCTAATTGAGATACCTGTAATCAATCAGTCTCATGGTCGCTACCTTCCATTCCTTTACTGTAGAGGCAGTTCTCAGGAAGATAGTAGAGCAGTTCAGCTATTTCATCCTCAATTTCCTTTAGATCTCCTGGGTAAATACCATATGGTCCTGGCAGTTTGCTACTGTTCATTTTGTCAATTTGTTCTGTAACCTCCTCCACAGACATTTCAGTTTAAAACGGATCTTTTGATGCCTTCTTGTACAGACCACTTCTGGAGTGTGAATATCTCAGATCTCCCAGGCTGAGGAAAAAATGCAAGAATCCCTTTGTTTTTCCCCCTGTAATTTGTCCTCTCATTGAGGTGTCAATTGGCCTTAATGACTCCAAGGGAGGAGGCTCTTCGGAAAAATCTGCTGGTAGTTTTCATCTCTTTAGCAAATAGTCCCTAAAACATTTATTGCTGGCCTGTGATTTGTGTCTATGTGCTTAATTTGCCCCCTTTTGCAATATCTTCTCTTTTTTTGGACATAGCTTCAGTTTTTTGATGGATACTTTCTTTTTCAGCACTTTTTACTGTAATTTCCTGTCCAAATCAAGACTTTAAAACTACATATTTAGGCAGAGAAAGAGGAAAAACCCTTTGGTGAATCACTATTTTTAACCATTTCTTTTACCGCCTTCCTTTTCTTCACTTTCAAAGACTGACTAATTGCTTTCCTTTCTGACATGTCATATACTCACATTCAGCTCATTTATTGTTCTGCCTTCCTGCCTTCTGAATTCTTCCTGGTTATAATTTGGTATAAATTGCTCCATTTCTTTGCCCTGACCTTTTTTTTTCCTGTTTGCTGGAATCCATGGGACACATTTTTGGGCTCACCTATGTCACAAAGCTGACTGCAAATGCTAAAAATCAGTTAGTTGTGATTAATTTGTGAACACTGGTGTATCAGAAGAAGAATACATCCATGTAAACACCGTTTTTTCCTGAGTTCATGTATAGAGTTAAAGTATATGCTGTTATCTACACGGTTAGATGAAAATTGACAGATACCAATGAAAAGAAAATACTCTGGGGAGATTCAGGTTCCACCAAGAGCATTCTCTTGGGGGAGCACAAGCATTTCAGACACAACAAAAGCCATTGTTTGCACAGAAGCACCAAAAGTTCTTTACTGGAGGCTTATTCCATCCTGTATCCCGAGCACCCTACAGATAAGCATCAGGGAAGTTTAATGTTTTTCTTCAATTGGCTTCGCCACAGAGAAGAATTGCTGTCCTAAGAAAACATGTGTGAAATGTCCAGCCTGAGGTACATCAAGATGACTCAACTACTTAACAGAGAACACCTATAGATCTTACCTTTCTCAAAGCCACAAAACAACAAATTGTCAAAGGATGGAGTGTCTCAGATGACTGATGTAATGAATTACCTAATCAATTTTCTGCTGAAGGACAAGGCAATTTCCTGTCTAGACTGTATTGTAGAAGTGCTTGATACTAATTTTCAGCAAGCAGAAAGAATAGCTGTCTGCGACTGTTTCTGTTCACACAAAGCCTGCAGAAGACTCTGCAAGTTTTTAAAAGCTAGAAAACAGGATACACAATAAAGCTTAACATCCTGCTCTCCTCAGAGTTTCTGTTCAGAGGAGACGGTGTTTATTTCCAGCTTATCAACTGAAAAGCTTGTGATACTAGAGCTAACCTTGCCTCAGGTCTTCACTTACGACCTCCAGGCTGCATGACTTACCTGTGATACTCTCCCATCTGCTACATCAAATTAATAGAACTATTTTTTTTGGTGGGGGGAGGAAAAAAAAAGCTTTTCAAAAGCCAAGGTATCACAATCTGACTGCTAGGTTGCTTCCCCTGCTCAGTCATTTTTGTTTCTATTACTAAACAACAATTCAATGGACAAACTGAAACTATTATTTGTTTCTGGACCAGACTCATTAAATATGCTTCTACTTGGCCAAGAATTTCATAGAATCATAGAATGGTTTGGGGTGGAAGGGACCTTCAAGATCATCCAGTTCCCAGTTCTGCAGGAAATCTGATGGAATCTTTCATCAAAAGGCACAAAATTGTTTAAGTGTCATGGGTTGGGCCAGGTTGGCCAATGAGAAGGCAACAGATGCTCTCCCCATCTCTTGCTCCAAAAAAAGAAAAATATACTCACAAATTTAGGAAAAAAACTAAATTACTCTAATGAAGCATTAATAATAACAAAATAAAGTAATTAAAGAGATAAAGTATATAAAAATATATACAAAACTACATCAAGTACCCAAGGAGGTGTCACCTGCAGATGTTGGGAAGGTTCCAGACTGGACTCAGTGATGAATGAGAACTGTATTCCAGAACACTGATGGTAACCCAAGGTTCATGAACTTGCAATGTCTTCCTCATGGAACAAAAACCCCTAAGACAAAGCTGAAGAAGAACCAACCAAGCCACCTCCATCCCTCAGCTTTTATACTGAGCATGGCAGATGGGCTGGGACACCCTGTTGGTCAGTCTGGGTGCACAGGTGCAATCACTCCATGGGGTAAACAACCCAATTAGCTGCCCCTAGTTGCCATGGAAATGAGTAAAACCAAAAGCCTCTTTGAAGGGGAAGTTGGTCCTGGTCCAACCAGAAGCAGGAGGTGGAGTTGGTCTGTAGACACTGGAGTATATAAAGGATTTTAAATACTTGAGGTAGAACGATTACATACTTGGTGGTACTGAAGACTCTGTTGGCACTAAATAAATACAGATTTAGCTCCTGGCATGTTTAATCAGTCCTATTCACAAAAAAGAAACCAACAGCTTTTGACTTTAGGAAGAATGGTGCTGGGATACAAAGCACGTATGGACTTCAGGGTCTAACCTTATACTAACAAACAGGTAGAAGGTCCACCATGCAGCCATCCATTGGTACACCAGGACAGAACTGGAAGGCCAGCAGCTCTCTACTATTTCACCACAAGCAAAGAAGGTGTGTTTCTGGCTGTAAAAGTGTTTAGCAACATCAAGACCTTGCCTGGGTTTGGGGGAAGAGCCGCTTGACTTGGGGCTAGCTCCAGCATTCCAGCAACAGCGATATGTTTTGCAGCTTATGATGACCAGAAAAGGTTAAATTCTCCATTTTCTTGTGCCTTAGGCAGGGATTTAATTCTGTTGGACCTGGCTCACACCTGTGTCACACACCTACACCGGGGTCAGGCAGTGGGTGAGTTTCCATCCATCGAGCCACCTCAAGAAGCTGCTACCCCATCCTCCCCAGAGACCTGCTCCCCACTCCTGGACTTTCCTCCCACCACCACGCCGGCACAAGCATTTCTACAGCCATTCATCCATCCAGCACAGGAATTTATGCTGGATCCAACTGAAAAAAAACCTTGCAGACGCGGGCGCTAGCACAGGAACAGAGGCAGCAGCACTGTCTGTCAGATCACACCCTGAGGGACAACCTCTTGTTCCAGCAACAAAGATGCATCTGGTAGCCAAATACCAATTATAGAAGAAAAACCTGTCAAAACTGGAATTATACATGATGTTTCCCATAATGGTAGGGAAAATTCCTGGAATCTCTTACCTCAGGCTATAGTCATGAGGCTGGTACCATCACGCTCCATGTCTCCAGACCTGCCCTCCTGCAGGTTGGCACCAGAGAACGTACATCCACGTGTCCAAGTCTTGGAAAACTGCCTTGGGAGAGCAGGCAGGTGTGTGTGCACATGAGCAGACGTACAGACACACAGAGGCAGCTTCCACAAGGGGATAACACCAAATAAAACCTTTGAGAGCTGTGAGGCTCTGTAAGGCTCTGTAAGAGTGTTGACAACATAGAATCAGGGAATTGTCAGAGTTGGAAGGGACCTCTAGAGACCACCCAGTCCCACTCCCCTGCTCAAGCAGGGTTGCCCAGAGCACATCACCCAGGGCTGCATCCAGGTGGGGCTTGAAGGTCTCCAGAGAAGGGGACTCCACACCCTCCCTGGGTGGCCTCTGCCAGGGCTCTGACAACTTAACCCAAAGAGATTTTACCTCGTAGTCCACTGGAACTTCCCATGTTCCAGCTTGTGCCCTTTGCCCCTCGTCCTGTCACTGGGAACCACTGAGAAGAGTCCAGCTCCATCCTCCTTCAACCCACCCTTCAGATCCTTGGGAGCATGAAGAAGGTCTCCCCTCAGCCTTCTCTTCTCCAGGCTCAAGAGCCCCAGCTCTCTCTCCTTTCCTCCTCAGCGAGATGCTCCAATCCCTCCAGCATCTTTGCTGCCCTACGCTGGACTCTCTCCAGTAGTTCCCTGTCTCTCTTGAACTGGGGAGCCCAGAACTGGAGGCAGGATTCCAGTTGTGGCCTCCCCAGTGCAGAGCAGGGGGGGAGAATGCCCTTCCTCCCCCTCCGGGCCACACTCTTCCCTACACAGCCCAGGATTCCGTTGGCCTCTTGACAACAAGAGTACGTGTCAAAATAAACCTTGGTTACAGGTGCACAAGAGCCTCTGCCTTCTAGCTGACTGGCTTCAAATTTGGGGATTTCTAAAAGCACAAAAGCGTAGTGGATTTTTGTTGCCAAAAAAACCCCAGCACAAGGATCACAGTTAACCACCACATCCCTGAGCACATCGTGTGTTTTGTCCTCTCTGCACGAAGCAGCGGCAGAGCGTTAGGCATGTTACTGCAACATCTGCCTTCAGCAGGAGGGAATATGCCCTTGTGTTGCCCTGAAGAAAAAAAAAATCTATAAATGAAGCTAATATAACCATCAGCCAGTTTGGAGAAAACACCTCTGAAATAAATTAAAAATAGAAAATGAAAGACTAGCCAGAGCGTCCTCACGTATACAGAAATTTTCAGCCTTTGGTATTAATTTTAGTCCTTACTAATTATTTTTCTCTCCAGAGCTTGCACAGTTCTGTGGCTGTGTGAGATACAAAGCTACAGGCAGACACGTACATCTCATCCCGGTGCCGGCACAGACGAGACTAGATGATACCAGCAGAGATAGCAGCAGATGATATCTATCTCTGGGCCAGATCAGAAGCTGGAGGAAATTGGCTTCAATGTATCCCCGACAGTTTATACCAGCTGAGAATCAAGATTGCTGTCTCTATGCGAAATAGAGTTTCAAAGACACATCAGAGCACTTTTATAAAATGGTTTCAGTTCTTTCAGCAAAGAATTATCTTTATACTCCCCAACTCTCCAATAGGTGGTTTCCCACTTTTTCTTCCACTCACTCAGTTAGTTTTGTTGAACTTTTTCTCGTCAGTTTTTGTGATACAAAGTTGAATTTGACTCACCATGTCAAGAACGTTACTTCAGCCACTTAGAAATAGATTTAAAAAGGTATTTAGTCATCAGCACGCTTGTAGCCAGCGTTGCACTCCCTGTAGCCTCTGCATCTCTGTCCTGGAGCCTACCTCATCCTCACTCTGTGAGGCACGAAGCATTGATGCTCTGGAGCAGGAGTGTAGGACTCCGTGCAATTTCCAAGTCCAACAGAAAGATAGCAATATATTATATAGGCTATATTGGGGACCTTCAAGACTAGGAGGCAGCCTGCACAAGATTTTTTCTGAAACAAGGCTCTAAATGTGAGCTTTTTCATTTCAGAATGCTATGGGGTTGGAAGGGACCTCTGGAGATCATCTACTTCAACCCCCTGCCAGAGCAGGTCCTCCTACAGCAGGTTGCACAAGAGAGTGTCCAGGTGGGTTTGGAATGTCTCCAGAGATGAGACTCCACCACCTCTCTGGGCAACCTCTGCCAGGGCTCTGCCACCCTCAAAGTGAAAAAGTTCCTCCTCGTGTTGAGATGGAACTTCTTATGTTCCAGTTTGTGCCCATCCCCTCCTGTCCTGTCCCTGGGCACCACTGGAAAAAGCCTGGCCCCATCCTCCTGACACCCACCCTTGAAGTATTTCTGGGTGTTGATCAGATCCCCCCTCAGCCTTCTTTTTTCCAGACTGAAAAGACCCAAGTCCCTCAGCCTTTTCTCATCAAATATGTTCTAGTCCCCTCATCACCTTTGTAGCCCTAAGCTTTGAGACTGTCCTTCTTTCCCTAGTTATCTCCATCCCTTTTCCAAATACCTCCATGTAACAGGAGACTGAAAGGTTTGTTTTGTGATCTAGATTAAAGATTATTCTGTGTCTGTCACACATAATTCTACTACCCCTGGTACCACATTTTTAAAAAAAGTTCAATATCTTATTTTCTCTTGATCTGCAATTGTAACAAGAGAGCCCCGTTTCTCAAATGCAATTGATTATTTGCCTGAATCCTTCTAATTTCTGGATTCTGGTCGATATGTTTCAAATTCTTTGAAGCACTAAAGTTCACACAAGTACTTGAGCATGTATTGAACCTTAAGCATAGTCTCAGGGCAGTCGCTCTTCAGAGATCTCTTGAGCAATGTGGTTTAAGTATATGTTAACAACTGGCTTCCTGAAAAGAGGATATACTGCATCGGATCCCATCTTGATCTGGTTGGAGCCCGTATAAAAGGATATCATCAAAAGCAGAGGCTATTGGATTAGGCTGTAAACCTCACTGCTTCGAGACTAATCTGGGAAAAAAAGGCTGAGGGGCTTAATTCTGCAGTAACTCTTTCAAAACTCACAGAACGTCTCCCTTAAGCATTAAAACACAAGGTATCTTATGTTATGAAAAATAATTTGCACCCTCAATTTCTTTAATGCAATTTCATTATTAAAAAATAAAATAAATAAACCCAAAACAAGCTACGAGGAAGCTTCTTGCACTGACGGGGTCCACACCCACTTAAAATAATTAATTATATTAATTTATGTTGCCTCTGTCAAACATAGAACAAATTATGTGCTGTGCCCTGTTTGGAAGAGAATGATTAATCCCAGGAGCGGTGGCTGAGATCCCCAACACGAGCAGCACTGACAGTGCAGCAGCATTCATGGCTTGAGAACATTTTAAGGCTTCTGATAAATAAATGGGTGTTAGATTAATTAATCTCTGTGAAGTGCTCTGACTCCCTAAGATGAAAGGTGTCAAAAATTCACATGCTTATTTCTTATTATTTTGCACTAATGAAAAGCAAAGAAATTCACAGCATTGAAAACAAGTGCTCGTTAAGCAAGAGGTTTAATTTATGCAAAACAGTGGGGATTTTATGCGCCAGGGCTGGAAATATCTCCACATGTAACAAAGATTTGGGGTTTTATGCAGAGCTGTTGCTCTCTGTTCAGGGCTGGAAGGCCAGCTCAGAGGGGAGGGTGTCCTGGGAAAAGGCTGCTGCCCTGGTACAGGATGCTGAGCTCAGATCCTACACCATGGACTTTGGTGCCACCAGAGGATCCATGGGCTTCTTAGCTCAACCATCACTCTCCCCAGCTACAGCCCAGTTTTCAGAAGAGGTGTGAGAGGTTCCAAGTCTGATCTATTGGAATTAAAGAGGCTGTCCATATCTGAATGTGCAGTTTTCTCCACTGGGTATATATATTTAGTAGAATCACAGAATCATTGAATGGTTAGAGTTGGAAAGGACCTTATAGATCATCCAGTTCCAAAGAATTGGCCCTAGATGAATTTTAAATGGCTGTGAATTAATTTTTTTTTATATATATATTTAATCTGCGTAATTCTATACACTAAATTATGTATAGATTGGATGTTAGGAAGAGATTCTTTGGTGTGAGGGTGGTGAGACCCTGGAAGAGGTTGCCCAGAGAAGCTGTGGCTGCCCCATCCCTGGAGGGGTTCAAGGCCAGGCTGGATGGGGCTTGGAGCAACCTGCTCTAGGGAGAGGTGTCCCTGCCCATGGCAGGGGGGTTGGAACTGGATGATCTTGAAGGTCCCTTCCAACTTTAACCATCCTATGATTCTGTGATTCTATGATTCTAAGTTCTTCTAGGCTATACTAGAGCTTCAAAGCTGTCTCTGAGCAACACCACACGTGTTCGATGGCAACCTCTCCCTGACACGCAACGGTGCAGGTCATTATGTTGGGTTTAAACTCTAAGAGATACTTTTTTCTAGAGCTTAGAAAGCTAACAGTTGACCACTGCAGTCTATTAGGCATTTTTTCTTGCTCTGGACAGAATCCACCTCCCGACTGCAGCAGTCTGGGGAAGATCAGAATAAAGGTGAAAAATTCCTGACACTTGCTGCAGAGGGAGAAAAGGGGCTACGACTGCTTTTTCTCAAAATACCAGAGATACCTTTTTATCTCCGTTAGTCAGGAAGAGGGAAGAATTTGGCAAGCTGGTGTACAACGGCCTGCAAAGCATTTACTGCCTGCACAAAAATTCCCCACAGGGAAAGTTTCAGGCTTTCAAGAAGAAATCCTGCAGGAAATAGCTCCTTAGCCAGCCACAAGCACCACTCACAAAGTGAAGCCCTGTTGCCAAAGGGACCCAACAGCAGAGAGAAATTTCACTTTTATAGACCTTTTCTTACCTCTTACTGGGTGTTTTTTGCGAATCTGTGCAATTTTTAGCCTATCTGTGGGTTAAAGGTATCTCGGTACTTGCTGTATCAACAACCCGACTTTCAAGCCTCAGCTCTGTTGTCTAAAACCCATTTTCTAACTGTAACCCAGGTATTTATATATATATTGATCCCATATGGGAAGAAAAATGGCCAGCGTAGTTTCAAATGGTGGAAGTGCTCCTTCCTTTGATAGATTAGTCAACAGAATAATAGATTGCGATGTGGGAATGTGTTTTTTTTTCTTTTTTTTTTCTTTTTTTTCACCTTTGGGTTAATTTTACTTAGTTTTGTTCAATATTATTAAAATTGTTACTGTTGTACCTGATGTATGTGTGATATCTCACTAACAGAGTGCCTATCACGTGTGTCCATGTGCGTGAAGATTGTCTCTTTTATCTATTGGTACAAATAAAATTAAAAACTAAAACTAAATTAAAAATTAAAATTAAAAACATTGCTCCCCTCGCAGCTGTGTGGACCACAGGCTCTTATTGAGTCCCGAAACCTTTGGAGAGGTGAGGCCTACAGAAGGTTTAGCCTTCTGAAGTTAGGAATCTTGATGTTACAGGCTCATTGCTTACAAAATCTGTTTGGAATGCACAGGATTGTGCTCTGAACCCCTCTCCAATCCTGCTGCTGAGGTTGTACCAGAGTTTGGTGAGTACAAGATTAAGCCCCAAGACTCCAAAACCTTTTAGCAGCTTCCAGCTCTAGTAGGACACAATAAAATTAGCACTGACTTTCCACCATTATATTGGAAGCAGATTCTCTCGTGTCTCTCATTAAAACAATCTACAACCAGAAATAGCCTCACCTGCAGAGCTTCATTGCCACCTTGCTCATGCCTTCTCTTCTCAGTCCTTGTTTTCCCTCACACCGCTGGAACTCATTACTTGTATTTTTTCAACAGTCTGAGAGTTTATGAGGTGAGATACACTTCAGATTTTGAGTGGGAGATTAATTAATTAGGGATATTTTGCTTTTGAAAAAGCGCTGCTTTTCAAATCTGTTTTTCTATCCACATTTCAGACCTTCATCTCTCTTGGAATCTAATAGTTAAGATCCAAGGGTGCCACCTTAGCTCAACTAAGGATACCAGAGGGCCCCACTTGGTTCAAGTTTTAAGCATTAAGATCACTAACACTCTCTCACTTTATCCACTTTGGCAAAACTCAGTCGAATTTGAAAGTTAGAATCATAGAAGTGCCTGGGCTGGAAGGAACTGTTCAGATCATCCAATCCAACCATCAAGATAACTTTGGTAGAAACCATCACTAACCCATGTCCCTCAGCACCACATCTGCCTGGCTTTGAAATACCTCCAGGGATGGTGATTCCAACACTGCCCTGGAAGCCTCTTCCAAGGTTTTATAACCCTTTCAGTGTAAAAATTGTTCCTGATATCCAATCTGAACCTCACCTGGTGCAACTTGAGGCTGTTTCCTCTTGTCCCATTGCTTATTCCTTGGGAGAAGAGACCAACCCCTCCAGCTACTCCCTCCATTCAGGGAGCTGGAGAGAGCGAGAAGGTCTCCCCTCAGCCTCTTCTTCTCCAGGCTGAACACCCTCAGCTCCCTGTGCCTCTCTTCACAAGACTTGTGCTCCAGACCCCTCACCAGCTCCATTGCCCTTCTCTGGACATGGTCCAGCAACAGTTAGGTGTTCCCTGCCCCCAGTTATGGCTTTTACAAAGCCTAATCATGTTGGGTTTCTGGAATTGTGTCCAGTGGTTGCTTCCATGGCAAAGAAGAGTCATGAGTGATTCCTCTCATTACACCATCAGTGCTGGTAGAGCAGGAGGTAGGCACAGGGTACAGTCTTGATCTCCATGGGGATCTTGGCAGTGCTGAGATACACATCACACCCTGGCAGTGATGGGAGAAGTTATTTCCCACTACTAATGCCCTCCCGTATGCCCAGTAAGTCAACAGACCCACAGAAAACTTCCATTCTTATTCGGTCTTCCTGTCAGTCTCTTAATTTGTTGCTAGGCGTATCCTTTGCTGGACTTCAGTGGTTTCTAAAACTGGTCTCTCCTGCTCTCTTCTTTGAGGTTTTGTTGTGCGTGGATCATAGAATCTTAGAATCATAGAATGGTTAAGTTGGAAGGGACCTTCAAGATCATCCAGTTCCAACCCCCCTGCCCTGGGCAGGGACACCTCCCACCAGACCAGGTTGCTCCAAGCCCCATCCAGCCTGGCCTGGAACCCCTCCAGGGATGGGGCAGCCACAGCTTCTCTGGGCAACCTGTTCCAGTGCCTCACCACCGTCACACCAAATAATTTCTGCTTTATTGTGGAAATATGTTGGGTCAGAGAGTGTGGACTGCACCTCGCATGATAGGGCACCCATGTGGCAGATCTCCTATTCCAGGAGGCTTCCAGATGCTCCTTGGATTGCCCCGTAGCCTGTGGTTAACACATTTATCTGAGGAACTGAAACAACCTTCAAATTCCTGCCTCAGCTCGGGCAAAGGACAGACCTGTGCCCTGCGTGCTGCCCTCAGTGATGACTTTCATCTCTGTACCTTCGGCTTTGGGAGGCAGCGAAGAGGGAAATGGCACATCTCTGCTTTTTCCAGCTTAGAAAGGGAAGGGCTGGGTTCCTGGGTCCCTACCACGGAGAAGGATTTGCAGCTGGGAAAAAATACTCATCTCCGCAAGAGGAGAAAAGAATAAATCCTGGTTTTCTCTTGGAGATTTCCTTCTAGCCAGGTTTTGTGACTGTCCAGGGAGCCAAGGCATCCCAGAGCTGCTGCTTTCCCAAGGTTTCAGGCATTGAGGTCTTCCCCCCCTGAGCATCCCTCGGTGCTGTGCTCTTCAAGTCCTGCCAGGATCCAGGCTCTCGATCTGCTCACTCCTCTGCTGCGTTAGAAATCTCTGAAAATCACAGACTTCAAATTTCCTCAGGAAGTTATGAAACATTTCGGATGTCGTGTTGCTCATCATACGCAAAACCTTTGGGACCCGAAACAGAGTAGCAATAAAAGAGAAGGTTTATGTTCCACGTTCTCTAATAAAAGAGAGGTAATATCTGCTTCGGAAGGAAAGATTCAGACGAGTAACCTGAGACACCTCGGGGAAGGAGCACAGATAGAGACGTGCTGCTCCACAAGCCAGTTTACAAACTCTTTTGGGAGTCCTGGACTCCTTGAAGGCACACTACGCTCCTCCTGACCCGGGAAAAGCCTCAGTGGAATCTATTTGACTTAGAAGTGGCCTAAATTTCTCCCTGATGCCTTCACTATATGATTTTGTCTCAAATATAATTAATGGGAAAATGACCTGTACTTCTTCTCCCTTCTGTCTCTCCGAGATAATATCCAGGCCTATTTCCTTTCGCAAATAACTTTACAGAGGGAGCTCAACTTCCTTGTTTTCCAGATTGACTCAGGTTAATTAATAACAAATTCTTAGTCATTAAAGGATAATTCCTTAGGGAAAAATCCCCTTTGGTTTCATCGCATTCTTTTATCGTTGTCCAAAGAGGATTTTCCTTTCATAAAGACAAACCCCAAGTAATTCTCCTTCGATTAAAAAATAAAATCTCACCGTACTCATTCCTGTAATTTTGCCATTCCTGAAGAACAGCTTAGGTACTAAAAAAATAAAACCACAAAAAACCAACAAACTACCCCTGAAACAGCCCAGCCCTGACAAACAGAGGGTGAACTTTGCCTCTTTCACTCCCCCCTTCTCTCTTCCCGCAGACTGAGGACTTCTTGTATCCCAGGGGCTGGCACTGCCGGTGAGTCAGGCTTCCAGAGATCGGAATCTAGACTTTGCATTCAGCAGCAGCCAGGGAGGAGAACCAGGACCTTTTGGTTTCAAAACCACACATTTTTTTCCCCCCTCCGGTGCTTTTTTTGGAGGGCTAAAATCAGGGAGTATCTGTGGAGCACCTCAAGTGAGTAGAGCTGTCCCGACAGTGATTTCAGCTCTATAGATTCAATAACATTTTTGGAGGGACTGTTTATAGGTATTTAAGCTATAAATAGACAAGGGCAGAGTAATGAGCAAGGTAAACAGGGAATTTTACATCCTAGAAGGGCTGCGACAATGCTCTTGCCTGAAAGATTCCAGGCTTAGTTTACTTTTTAAGTGACCCCAGTTCCAGGAATCTCCGGTAGCAGGGATGTGACTGTACACGTGATGGGTCTAACCCTGTTTGTGGAGGAGGATCAGAAATGTTGTGTTAAAGCAGCAGTCTCTTTCCTGCCGCCACGTACCTTAATTGCTCAGGAGTACACAAAACAGAGCTGTGCTCCTAATGGCTCTATCCACAAAAATAAAATCCCCCTCCCAAAAAACCCCATTCCATGGCTTTGTGTTGATTGCTTGCTCCGGACACCAAAGCTCCCTCTAAGAAAGAGGCAATTAAAGCTTTCGATTTTTGTGTTTCCTGCCAAGGTGAGGTTTGGGACGGCGAATGCTTTTAGCTCTCTCGAAAGCTCGTTACAGGCGAATTCTCCGGGCAGAATCCTTTGTACCTCCTGGCAGCTCCATCCCTCCTTCTTTCAAACTGCCTTGTTTGCAAAGGGGCTACGCGTGGGTGTACATGAAAGCAGCCAGAGCTGTCGTTCACAAGGTTCCCTAAACACATTAACCTTGTCTTGGAAGGGGGCAGGGATTTAGTTTAATGGTTACAGCGGGGGCAATGAGATTCTCGAATTGAACTCCAGCTTGCATCAATATTTAACTTTGAGGAAGGCTGGAAATCAGAGGGCTATTGCTTCCCCCTCACCCCACTTTGTTTTAATCAATGTTATTCTCCTCTCCTGAGACATCTGAAGGTTGTAACAAGAAATATTTAGATCCTTCTTTCCATATTCATTGAATATACTGATATTATATTTTATTAAAGAGTCTCAAATAGCTTACATCCCACTCTTAATAACCCTATGCATTACAAGCTTCTGTTTCCTCCAGCTACAGACAAATCCTATTACAGGGAGTAGATTAAACTGGGCCTTGACAGATCTTTGCAATTCACTGACAAAAATGGACAAGTTGTCTTACTAATAAGATGACATCGTGATCACACTAATATTATGCGTCTCAGAGCTCTCAGACACAAAAAACCCCCAAACTTTGAGGCTCAACCCCCTCCAGCAGGCACATTACCCAAATAAAACCCATTTTTCATATTTCTTTGAACAATAAGCTGAGCTATCTTGTGGGAGGAATCGCTTCAGCTCAGCCTGGTGGGGAAGGAGCCATCCGTCAACACCAACCGCATGTTCCATCGTGCCCTCTGGCTCCGCATCCCACCGGGGACCCGGCTCATCCAGACCTGCTGCGAGCGATGTGTGTGTGCTCTGCTCTCCAAACACCAGCCGGGAAGAGAGGGCAGAGCCAGGGCTGAAGGCAGAGAGCACAGAAAGAAGCATTTTGTTGGGCTTTCTCCAAGACCCGGGGGTTATAAATTCGAAGGGAAAGGATCGGGGTACAAAGAAAACCAGTTGCACCCTTTTAAAATGCTCTGAGCTCCCTAATAATCCTGAATATACAGCCATTTTTTATTATTATTGGAGTTTTTTTAATCAGCAGAAATGATTCTGAGTGGTGGGGTGGTTGTAATCAGGTTTTAAAGGGGGCTGTGTGATTTAATCATAGAATGGTCAGAGTTGGAAGGGACCTTCAAGATCATCCAGTTCCAACCCCCCTGCCATGGGCAGGGACACCTCCCACCAGAGCAGGTTGCTCCAAGCCCCATCCAGCCTGGTTTCTTCACCTTATTTCTTCACCTTATTTTGATGTATGCAAGAACAAAGGGAAACAGTGCTGCCTCCACTAGAGTAACCGAGCCACATCCAAGGCAGCTGTCAGAGAAGAACATTCCCTCCAGCAGCAGCCCTGTCATCCAGGATTTCCCACTCCTGGAGAACTCCCCTGATGATTATTAAGCCTCGATGCCTTGGTTATCGCTGCAGTGAAGTTAATAAAAGTGTAAGCAGCATAGGCTGAACCCAGAGCCTGGAACTCTTACCCTTCTCCCAAAGATAAACTTATCAACAGACCCGTTAAAAATTACCTGCAAATGCTTCTTCCTCTCTTTCTCCATGAAGGGAGCTGGCAGCCAACCCTTCGATGTGATGCTGCCCCAGAGAAAAGCAGCAGTAACAGAACAGATCAATCACCAGCCAGCGGTTGCTTGGAAGAAGGAATTTAAAACCTTGCCCAGGCTTGTTTAAGTACAGTCAGAAGATGGATGTTCTTCAGAGAGAAACGCCGTGACCACGTGGCCCCTTGGAGGAGAAGAAAGGGCCTGAGACAGCAAACGTGGTCACGGTTCATGGTATCTCCAGCGATCACAGCAGATTGCCGCAGCGTTACACCGCATAAAACCGGCACCGTCCCTTTTGTTCACGTAGAAATCTGCTCGTGGAGGAATGATGTGAGCAGATAAGCTCAATCCTGGCGGTTATTTCTGTGTTATGTATGTACTCAGCCTGCAGAATACTTGCCAAAATAGATCTGTGCTGCCACTTAAAAACCTTGGGCCACAGCAGCCCTTCTACGCGACCTAAACTCTCTAGAAGAGAGTCTGGGACAGACATCCAACATCTGCACATTCTCCTGGATACTATTTTGGCACTCATAAGCTATCCAGATACTAATGAGTTATCCAGAAAGATGCTTTGTAAACAGAGCACGCATGTTTGCCAGGAACTTTTACGTGCTGCTAATGTTGTGTATCCTTTTACATTTAAAGATTGTGCTTATCTTATCTTTTGTGTCCAGCTGGGATGTTCTGCGGTGACACTACCACCCAGTGAAGAGGTGACCTGGCAGTTTTACCTGTGCACTACATACACAAAGATCAACTGTTACGCTTCTAATAGTTTGCAAAATAGTTTATTCACTGTAAACAGTTACTCACTGTGCTTCAGAAACTCTTAGAAACCAGCCAAAACATTTGTAAATAATGTTTTCTGAGCCACTGCATCAGACTTTGTTCAAGCTGCTGTTACTGGTATAAGGCATAAAATTCAAGCAGATAAGATGATGTGGGGCAGGGATTTTGGCTGGATGGAAAGCAGAGGCAGGGCAATGAGCCTCCTCCATCAGTGTCAGCCCCAACTTTGAAGAGATTAGAGACAAGTCCTAGGTCTCAGATGCTTTTTTCCCTCTGAATTCCACAGAATAGTAGTGAAGTTTCCTTTTTCCAGGGTGGTTGAATATGTACCTGAAAGAAGAGTCTCCTCCTTAAGGAGCAATGATGAATATAAGTTTTTAAGTGTCTTTTAGCATCCCTACTGCTGTGCCTTTATCTTTCTAGAGCTGTAAAATGCAAACAGTGGAAATAAGACTCAGTCCAGGCTGCGTTTTAGACTGAGCGATAAAGACAGGATGGAACTGTCTTAGGATAAATATGTTTTGAAAGAAAGAAAGAAAAAATAATTAAAGAGAATAAATATATAGACAAAAATTAACCTTTTACCCTCTTTAGCAGCTCAGGCTGAATCTCCAAGCAGGAGTACAGATCTATTTTCTCTGTTCCTTTTGGTAGCTGTTTGTTTTCCCATCGCAACAGACTGGCAGACAAATGATGGTGCCCAGGTGCTAGTTCAATAAAAATTAGGGCAGCTATATGAAATTCCAAACAAATATATATGTGGCAGTAGGGGATCCTGTTGCCAGATCCGTTTAGTTGTACCATGTTTTGCCAATTATAATTTTGTTTGTTATTGAAGACTGACATTATTCCAGGCTTGCTATTCCTCCCCCGATACTAATCACACCGCTCTGCCACTGACTGGAGTTTTGTCCAATATATATTTTTGTGTGTGTCTGTGATCTTTCTGTACGTTGTTTTTTCAATACAACATAGTAGGAAAAAATAAAAAGAAGGCATAAAAAGTCAGGAATTCAAAGTTATGGTTCCCATGGCAACATTAAGGCCCTCACGTTGCGTTGTACAGGCACTAAAAATAAACATGCAATGAATTACCATATTTTGCGTGTCAAGGGGAGTGAGTGACTGCAACTTTATTTTATTTTTTTTATTTTTTTGTTGCCTGAGTTTCGTAGCTTTGAGTTCCCAGCCCCAATATTGCAGGAATGTGGTCTTACACTCACACAGACATATCAAGGCACAGCCTTTATTTACTGCAAAAACTGGACTGGGCAGTGCTGATTTACACCGGCTGGGATGGGGACTGTCTGTGTGTGCACATTCATGGGTGCCCTGGGGTTGTGGAAGGGTGAGGACAGCACACAGACATCCTGGGGGGGTGCCTTACAGCCTCAGAAAAGGGGGGGACAGGGGGATTACAAACCTTACCCAGCCCATCGTTGGCACCTCATCACAAGCACCAGCAGGAGCAGCAATAAACTGCTATATCATCCCGCTTTTCCCTACAATTTGCAGCCCTTTGGCAAGCTGAAGGTATTTTTAAATAGAAAAAAAAGAAGAAATTTTAAAAAGAAAAATTAGAAATGTCATGGAAATCAAAAGCTAAAGATCCTGGGAGTGCAAAACAACTAAGGACAGCAGAAGCAAAGAGCTGCCTTTCACATTAGGAAAGGCAAAAGTATTTCATAAATTCTTCTGGTCGTCAAAGGAATTTAAACGCAACCGAGAACTTGCTGGCACAGATAAATCTGCTTCCAAGCTATTTTTCCTCTTCGCAGGATGTGAAAACCAAGATTCCAAATAAATTAGCAGTTCCAGTATTTCTTTTACATGAAGTTGTCCTCAAAACTAGCCAGGTAACTGGTGTTTGGTCACTAAGACACATTTTCCTTTCAATTCCAGACCTGTGTCATGGGTTTGACTGGATTGAGCAATCAGAAGGACAGATAGCCCTTCCCTGCCCCCTCTAAGAAAAAGAGAGGAGAGGAAGGTCATGTCACCAGCAGGCATCAGGAAGTCTCAGACTGGACTCGGTGACCGTCAGGAACTGGATTCCAGATCTGGAGTCAGGAACTCTCAGATCTGGACCAAAGGCAGATAAACAGGCAGGGTCCTCCTCGGCCATCAAAGAGAGTTGACTCTTTGATCCCTCATGATGATGCAGATGGGATGGAATACCCCAGTTGGTCAGTTTTGGGTCCCCTGTCCTGTCCCTTCCTCCCCACAGGTGTGACCCCTTGGGGCTTTTCTGCTTCCCACCCTCCAACGGGGCAAATAACGCAATTCCCTGCTCTTGGTTGTTCTGGCAACAAGGATAAGCAAGGACTTCTCTGCACCATCCCTTGGTGTCATCAGGTCTTGCCACCCTGAGAGTCGACAGGTTCTGAACAACGTGCTGTTAATTTCAGAGTTGAGTCAGAAGAGGAACAGCTAAAAAAGTAAATTTGTAAAACAGAAAATTGGTTCTGTTTCACCTCAAACCAGGACAACCTGTTTGTACACGTTCAGTGTCCTTTGTCCCAGGCCACCTCACCTCCAAAGAAGGTTTTTTTCTCCTGCATTGAGGATGCAGCATGAAACACCACATGGCTCCAACCCATGAGAAGGCTCTGAGATGCTGTCACACCACTAATGCATCCCATAAACCACACTAATACAGTGGTTCAGCGGTGGCTAAATAAGTAATATCCCTTGCATAGCTGCATTTAGAACAGAGAGCTGAAGGGTAACTGTGGCAGGGGTGAGTTTAGCATAAAAACAAGCAATCTGTTGGCTTTGAGACTTTTTGTTTGCTTTGTTTTGTTTTAAATCATCCTAACAACCAGCATCCAAAGAAAAACACATGGTGTAAATCCCTGTAATGAGGATCGCTGGCCATGTCTAGAAGAAATGGGAACGTATCTTTGTGGAAGAGCACAAAGAAGCAATAGCTCTATGACTGCACCTTTTCCTGTGCTCGGGAAAGAGGAAATCCAGACATAGCCCTGACTTCCCTAGTACTTAGAGCTTATGAAATTAGTTTAATGTAACGTCTGTGTTTCAAAAATACAATTCCAATCCTACAGGGTAGGAACACTTTCTGAACATTTTCACACGAATGGTGTGATGTTTGGACTTACATTTTGCCCCGGAGAGTAGGCTGGAGTCCCTTTGCTATAGTATTAACATGAGACAAGGGACACCTCTCCTGCAAGTTTAATGTGCAGATTATTCAGAAATATTTGCATTTCGGAGCGTGTGAAACTCAGATGCGTGAAATCCTCTGCTCTGAGTCATCAGACAAGAGAACTGACCACGACTAATGATAATGGGAGACTCTCTCTCAAAATGCTGTGTGGAAACGGGACATTTGTGAACCAACACATTTCAACAAGGAAAAAATAATAATATTGAAATGCTGTGACCAGCTCAACTGCAGAACCGTGACACCCACTTCTATGGTAATTCTAAAAACACCCTCTAGAATACAGTAATTGTCAACATAAAAACTTCAGCTCTGGAAAGTTCATGACTTTTCACAATCTTTGTAAATTATTTTATTTACTTAAGTATTTTCTTCATTCCGCGAAACTGCAGAATTCACTGCTCAGTTTTATGCAAGAGTAAATATTCAGTAAAGACAGCAACGTCAGGGGCATTTGTCTATGGTGTCTAAACCCAGGGCGTGAAAAATCAGATTTGTTTCACAGAAAGCACACACCAAATGTTTAGTATGTCCCGTTCTATAGAACAAGCTTTGCTGGTGCATCTGAAGCCTTGCTGACGCCTGGCAATGGTTTTCAGAAAACATAACGCTCGAAGTGGCCCCTCTGGAGCACGTACCTCGAATGAACTCAGATGCAGAAACACATTTTCCTTTTTTTTTTCTTTCCCAAAGAGAAAACTGTGATGGCAGCTGGAGAGCAGAGCTGTTTCACACAGATGTTGTTGAAGGCAGGGTTTGTGTCCTGGCTGCAAATCAGCGTGTGCTATACCAGCTACAATTTTATCTTCCTATCTTTACTGCTACTGACTAAAGCTGTTTATTACTGGCTACTGCAAGACCTGAATGAGGAACAAACAAGAAACCACAGCCCCAAGTAGCCTCGGAAGATAGAGAGAGAGAATTACTTTTAATTGTATGAGGTGTTTTAAGGCACCTCCTGACATTCTGCAGAGCTGGTGGCATGAGTCAAGGGGATATGCATCCCCTGCTCCCAACTGAGTCTACCACGGTGGACTCTCAGATGAGACTTACCTGGATGACTTTGTACCACAGGAAAGTGAAGAATGCAGGTTATCTTCTATTAATGTGATGAGAATCATAGAATGATAGAATGGTTAGAGTTGGAAGGAACCTTCAAGACCATCCAGTTCCAACCCCCCTGCCCTGGGCAGGGACACCTCCCACCACACCAGGTTGCTCCAAGCCCCATCCAGCCTGGCCTCGAACCCCTCCAGGGATGGGGCAGCTACAGCTTCTCTGGGCAACCTCTTCCAGGGTCTCACCACCCTCACAGTAAAGAAGTTCTTCCTAATATCTCATCTCAGTCTCCCCTCTTCCAATTTAAAACCATTTCCCCTTGTCCTATGGCTCCACTCCCTGACCAAGAGTCCCTCTCCAGCTTTCCTGGAGCTCCCTTCAGATCCTGGAAGGCTGCTCTGAGGTCTCCCCAGAGCCTTCTCTTCTCCAGGCTGAACAGCCCCAGCTCTCTCAGCCTGTTGAGAATTGGTGGTATCTTCCTGTGTCGATTAGCTGTGTACTGGCAGAGGTCCATGCAGGCATCCACTTTGGGAGAATAACATCCCCCAAAACCCATAAGAATGTTTTGTGTTTATCCGTTGGTTTGGGTTTTTTTAAACTGTATGAGCTGTACCAGGCTAACGGCAGGTGGAAATGCAGTGTAATTAGATGTGTTTTACCACTTCTCACCCACTACTTTTATCTGCTCCAGGCCTGGGATATCACCAGTTGGAGGGAAAACAAACACTGAAGCCTGTGCAGTCTGGATGTTTCTGTTGGTTAAGGCAGTAGGAACATTTGATGCATGGAGAGAGGACTAATCAACTGAGAACTTGGTTTGAAATGCCACTAATTAACCATAAACAAAAACCACACACTTTGCACAGTGCTTTAGAAAGGCAATTCTCCAGCCAGTGCTTCCCACCAGGATGGTCCTCACCTCAGCTGTAGGCCATTCACACTCTTCTCCCTCTGCTGTTCCCCTCTTAAAGTGCTCTCTCACAACAAGTCTCTTTAATTTTTGCCTTCATAATTGCCCCAGGTGAAGGTCTCCAATCCTCTTTGCTTGGGAGTTACCTCTTTCCTCTCCTCAGGCCTCACTCCACAGCAGAAAAAAGAGCCAAAAGCTGATATTTCAGGCTTATTGCTCTGCCCTCATCTTCTCAACATCTGCTGTTTGCTGCTGTTTCATTTTCTTCCAACCCTCTGGAAAACCTGGTAAGATTTTTCTATTTTCTTCCAGCTCTCAGTTTTTTTATAGCGTCTCATCTATTTACATCCTTTGGAAGACTCTTGCAAACATTTCAGTCTCTCATTTCCAAGTTCCTTGCAGTTCCTAGCAAGAAAATATGTGTACAAGAACATATACTTATTAATTCACTGATGTTTGTGCACTTTTAATGCTTCTCTGTGTTTAATTCTTTCTTTCTGTATAGCAAACTCTCTGTTTTTATCTGTAGCTCTTGGGGAAGCTCTCATTTTTTGGGAGCTCCATATCAAGGACTACATATTTTAGTTCAGATCAGTTGATTCTTGCTAATTACTTAAGGTGTAAGAAACACTTAGAAGCATGGATGAACTAAAGGAGCCCAAATGAATATTTCACTATATTATAGCTGAGCAATGCACATTTGTGACGTATCAATCCTAGTAACTAAGTGCCAAAGTTAGACCCTTTTACATAAAAAGGGCTACTGCAAACGTTACACTTATTTCATTTGGAAATACGATGGAATTCATGTTCTTTGGACCACATACAGAGAAAATGAGAAACCTCTCGTGAGAAGGTAAGTTGCAGAAGCAAAATTCCCATACTGAGAATCAGCTGCTGCTACAGAGACTCAGACTGGAGTAATAAGGCCATTAATTCTGCTTTTCTTCAGACTCTATGCTTCGTGGGCTTGTGTTTTTGTACATGCTTGCGTTGTATCTAACTATAAATGGGTGCTTCTGTAAAATGGTTTACTATTAATAATGGATATCTGAAGTGTGGCCGATGTAGAGAGAAGAAATTATAAACAACTCATGCAGCTAATACGCTGGCTATTAATTAACGTGAGTGATTTGTTCAGTGCTACATCCAGACAGAAAGCCAGACTGAAGGATGAAAGGGCAATTTAGGCAAAGACTGTAACTTGCAGTTATCAGCTGCAGTATCTGAGACCTCAAATAATGGCCTAATTACAACTCATCTGAAAGGAATCAGGGCCTTATCCCCGACAGGAAGTATTAATGGAAAATTACTTGCTTTTTCAAAGCCAGTAAGCCCATCTGCAGGTTCCATATCAGCTCCCACCAGACATGGATCTTTTTACACATGGGTGGCCTGTCACATGGTGATTGACTCGATCTTGACAAGAAAAGGGATAGAAAAATTATCACTTTGTGCAGATATGACCACTTCTGACTTTGGCAGGTGAGGCAGCCTGGATTTCCCAAGCTCCACCTAATTGCAAAAGATAGGATTTTCCTCAATTTTTCCAGTTTGAGAAGCGTCAGCTGACACATCTGTCCTGCCTGAACTATCTAATCCCCTCTCAGGTTATGAATTCTGCTGTATTTCACCCATTGGAACCAGCCATGTAGGTAAAACCTCTGTAGAGGAGTACCGAGTGTTCCTTTGCATGGGGAAGCCCATGAACAGCACTTTGCAACAGAAATGTGGCCACTTGGAGCTGAGATTATTCTCACCTTGAGCCACCACATGGCATTCCCAAACTTTTACTAAGGGCATGAAAAACTGTTCAACTAGGATACTGAAATAGTGATGTGCAGGTGGTTTGAATACCAAGACCTGAGCAAGCTCGGTTAAAACAAAGAACAGAACAAACAAAAAAAAGACCCCAAACCAAACAAAATAACCCAATGAAGCAACCAAATAGACAAAAAACACCACCACCAAAAGACAGAAAGGTTTTTGACCAGAATAAGGATATTGACAGAGTTACCTGGGGTGGCAGTCCCTGGACCACAGCATCCAAGCCAGTTCTGAAGTTAGTCAGTAGATACTCAGATGTCCTCAAATGATAAGTTTGAATTGTGTGGGTTGGAAGTGACTTTAAAGATCCTTGAGTCCAACCATCAAGCTAACTCTGATAAAGACCATCACTAAACCATGTCACTGAGTGCTATGGCAAACCATCTTCTGAATGCCTCCAGGGATGGTGCCTCAACAACTTCCCCAGGCAGCCCATTCCAAGGCTTTATAACCTTTTCAGAGCAGAAATCATTCCTAATCTCCAATCTGAACCTCCCCTGACACAACTTGAAGCTGTTTCCACTTGTCCCATTGCTTATTCCTTGGGAGAAGAGACTGACTTCCCCCAGCTACACCTTCCTTCTATGGAGTTGCAGAGAGCCAGAAGGTCTCCCCTCACCCTCTTCTCCAGGCTGAACACCGCCAGCTCCCTCAGCCTCTCCTCATAGAACTTCTTCTCCAGACCCCTCACCAGCTCCACTGCCCTTCTCTGGACCTGCTCCAGCCCCTCAATGCCTTTTTTGTGGTGAGGATCCCAAAAACTGGACCCAGCACTCAAGGTGGGACCTCACCAGCACCCAATACAGGAGGATGATCACCTCCTGAGACCTACTCCCCATGCTGTTCCTGATCCAGGCCAGGATGCTGGTGGCCTTCTTGGCCACCTGGGCACACTGCTGGCTCCTATTCAGCCAACAGTTGACCAACTCCCTTCTTCCTTCCCTCCCAAAGGCTGGCCATGGACCATCTAAGTGAGATGTTGGGTACAGCAATGTAGCTGTGTTGGTTCTAAGGTTGCTGAATTGACCTGAAACCGAAAGGAGGAGGAGTCACCTCTACACCAAATTGGGCTAATGCTTGCTTGCATTTATTTATTTACAAAACAGATGTTTTCCAAAAGTAAGGAACAAGAAGGAACGCAAACAACTAGTTACCAAATCAGTTTCATTTCATAGCAGCTTTCAGCGCACCTGAATGTCACCAAAGCTGGAGAAAATAATAAATCAACCACTAGAACCTCCGTTGAAAAGTAAAGCACTGGCAGATGTGGAATCTGAATATTCAATAAGGACTAAGCAGAAAGAGTAAGTCTCTCAGTGTGGGCTGGTTTTTTTTTGTTTTGTTTTGTTAATTATACTAATTAGGATTAGAACTTCCACCACTCCAATTTCCTGCAGCTGTGTGGTGCTAGCTGCTATTGTTAGCGCTCACGGAAAATACTCCAACAGAGGGCACCAATAAAATTACTCACAATCTGAACACCCACACAATCCTGTCACATTGGAAAGACTGCAGACAGCATAACTAATAAAGTTATTGTGCTATTTTGAAAGAATAATAGCATGTTTGAAGAGACCATATTAACCCTGTTGTAAAGTATTGATTGCGCTCTGTAGTAAAGGAAATGAAACAACAAAGACATAGTGTTTTAATTCTTTTCCTGTTTGCTCTTGCTACTTTTACTCCGTTTCAATTTACACCTGTATTTGAGAGCACAGAAAATGTATCACCTACGGTTCACAAAGACAGTTTTATTTTCATAGCCACTCTTTCAGCAACTCGATGCTTTTAAGATTGCGCTTTAATTCAAGCAAATGGTTGTGAATATGAAAGAAAACCCTGTCTGAAACTGCCCAAATCTTGTCTGTGATGTTTATTTCTGTTGAAGAAAAGAAAATCAGCAAAAGTCAACAAAAATGTCAAAAGATGCCAGCGGATTGGCTCTGGATATCTCAGTTTTGATGTTACCAAAGAGAAAAAAAAAAGAGGTATAATTACCATTTCAGTCTCTAAGGGAGCGCTTTAATTCTGTACCAGTGCATTACAAATGAGCAAAACAAGTGGTGTGTCTTTTGTAACAATTTGCTGTTGTTTTGGAAGCACATCTGCATGCCTGCATCCCACAGCACAATGCCTCTCTCTGAAGCCCTTCTAGATGCCTTTGAGGGGAATATTTGATGATGAGATGTAATATTTTCACAGGATTTAAAGCGCTGGCCCTCTCGTTAAAGTAATCAGATTCAGTTAATTCTACTAGACGTGCTAAAAGCTGTTTTCTTATTCCGTGTTAAACCCCAAGTTTAAAGGCAAGAGAACAGCTGAATTAGTGCTGAGTGATGGACGTTTGAAACATCATCTTTTCTATCCACCAATATATAAAAATCAGTTGTTGCTCTTTTTTATTGTAAATGAGCATCATTTGCCACTATTCTCTGAGGTGATGTAGCGTATATAAAACCACTTCACCACCCCCCCACCTCAAATGGTGCTCTTTAAGAGCATGATTCCTGTAATTGCATTTCCTTCCTTTTCTATCAGAGTATCTGTAAAGACATTTGGCATCTCATCAGCAAAAACAGCAGATGGAGAAAGGCCTTCCTACGTGCTCTGTCAAGGGAATTGCGAGTTTAGGTGGGGTTTTAATAGACATCAAGGCTTTAGTGACATGCCAAAGATTGCATGCCCGCACTGTACCTATTATTT
Organism: Thinocorus orbignyianus; assembly: GCA_013400375.1. Lineage (NCBI taxonomy): Eukaryota > Metazoa > Chordata > Aves > Ciconiiformes > Thinocoridae > Thinocorus > Thinocorus orbignyianus. Next base: position 161,795 of record VXBW01001330.1, on the reverse strand, counting down.
GTGCCTTTCTCTTCTTAATAGAAATGAAAACAATTACTGTGCAGAAAAAGATTGAGCTTCTCTCGGAGAGTAGCATGCCATATGGTATGGGGGATGTACAGCTGACAAAATGAATGTAAAAATGAGGTACACGCACTTCAGATCACGCTAGTTGAACTAAATTTATGTTTCAGATTTTAACTGAACTGATGGAGAAGTTTACAAATAGCAAAAAGAACTTTGTATGTTAATGGCAATTCAAGCAAGACATAAAAATACTTGTTACTGAGTTCGGCTTTATATAAAAATGGCCTTGGGGACCGAAGAACATTTCAACAGACAACTAAGTAAGCACTGTAATTATAAGAGTGAAAATCAGCAGAGTTCTTTCCAAATAACAGTGTTGTTATCACATGATAGCACATGAAATTGCAAAACAGAGCAAATATTTCTCTTGGTTACTGAGAAAAGAGATTTTCCTGATAGGACATGATGCTCATAGATGAGGCACAGAGATATTTGTACTGGTGGTGGTCATTCAAGGAGGAAAAAATACCCCTTTTGGTAGGAGAGCAAACTCACAGCTTGTATCTCGTGTATTTTTCAGGAAGCCATTAAAAAAACCCTATATCTGATGATTTAAACCCTCAGCAAACTTAGCAAAAAAACCCCAACCCCAGCTAACCTGAATTTGCACTTCTTGTAACCAAACGTGCTCCCAGAAAGCTCCTGAGTGTTCTCAAAATCCTATGGCGTGTGAAAACAGGGTCAAATTCTCCATCAGGCGTATGTATACCTGAGACAGTTGGGCTTGGGCAGATTCTAGAGCTGGATGGAATGATTTTGTGAAGGACCTTCACGAACTCCTTCAGTCTCTCATGGTAGGAGTTTCCTCCTTGTTTCGGAGGACAAGAGGGGATTGCTGTCATCCTCTAGGATTCAGCGTGGAAATACAGAAATAACAGAGTTCAGTGCTAGATGCACCTTCATCGACATGGAGAGAATATTCATGTCCTTGCAGTGAATGTTATTTGCAGAAAATAGCCAAAAAGAAAGGGAAAAAAAAAAAGATAAAAAAGGCAAAATAAGATTTGGAGACATTGGGACTAGAATAGCGTTGAAATATTATTAACAGTGTTATAAAAACACAGGGGAGTTGGACCAAGAACACTGCAGCTGCAGCAAGATCTCCTGAATCAGGTTTCAGGCAGCTCAGTATCTGGGTGCACAGGGAAGAAACATGAGCTATTAATTGCAATATTAATCATATACTGGCAGTGCAGTAGTGCAAGGTAGCACTTGGCCAGACGTCCCTTCAGGAGTTCTGGAACAGCTGAATTCCTTGCACTGTGACTGTGGAGAACCTTGTTTTCAGGAGGAAGAGAGGAGAAAGTGAAAGAAAAGGAAAGAAAAAAAAAAAGTAAGAAAAGAGAAAGGAAAGAAAAGAGAAAAAAAAATGAAAGAAAAGACAAAGAAAAGAGAAAAGAAGATAAAAGAAAAAAGAGAAAAGGAAGAAAAAAGATAAAAGAAAAAGAAGTTGAAAGAAAAGAAGAGAAAAAGGAAAGAGAAATGAAAAAAGAAACAAAGTAAAGAAAAAAGAGAACAGAAAGAAAAGAAGAGAAAGAAAAGTAAATAGGAAAAGAGAAAGAAAAGAGAAAAGAAGAAAAAAGAGAGAAAAAAGATAAAAAAAGGGAAAAATTAAAAGAAAAGAAGAGAAAAAGGAAAGAGAAATGAAAAAAGAAACTGAAAGTAAAGAAAAAAGAGAAAAGAAAAGAAAAAGAGAACAGAAAAAAAAAAAAAAGAGAACAGAAAGAAAAGAAAATAATAGAAAGAAAAGAAAATGAGAAAAGAGAAAGGAAAAGGGGGGAAAAAGATGTATTTCACTGGGGTTGCCTGAGCAGATCTCTGACCAAAATTCACCAGTCACATAACCCCACACTTATTCTCTGGGTACTGCAGCATGGCTGAGCACCAAGCACAGGACATGAAGAAAGGCCCCAGGAATCTTCTCTGGTCACCTTTCTTCTGTGTTTTTTTTCCTGACTTCTGTTTCTCTCTGATCATGAGGGATCTCATCTCATCACCTTGATCTCATCCCTCACCAGTGCCCTCCATCCCACCACAGCCGTTCACCCAGCCAAGGCTATGCTTTTCCCATCTCCACCACAGAACAAGGGTTTAATTTTGGCTTCCCTGAAACAGGAATGTAGTAGGAAACCGATCATTAACAGTATCCCCTCATTTACCGCCCCAGCCTATCGCTTCCCAAAATGGTACTAAAGCGTTTTATGACCTATAATCCTCCTAATCCGCATCTGTGAAAATCTCTTGCAATAATCGGCGTGCAAAGAACCTTTCATTCACTGTGATATTCACCGTCACATGCTCGGGACTCTCCCGCAGCGTTTCCCTCTGAACTCATTGAATTTCACAGCCAGCAGTGCAAGAGTCACAACAACCTCCAGGCACGTCCCCACCACCTTCAGAGAGGCACCAAGGCAATAAACTCAGTCAGCCCCACATGTCATCAGCTTCAAATCCTTCTCTCCAGCCCAACAAATGCAAAATACAACTCCTCCTTCTTTGCCTTTTCCAACAAGGGACACTCAGAGCAGCTGGAAGACTCAGATGACCGGAAACAAGGCATTTATCTACGAAACACAGTTCAAATTCAGAGCAGAGTGGTCTCCAATGAAAGTCACCACCACAGGAGGGCCGCTCCATGAAAGCTGATGTTCTCAGGCACCCAGATCACAGAAAGTGCCATCACAGCGGTGGGTACCTTTGGCAAAGACATAGAAGCACCTGGCCTGGATCTCCAAAATAACCTCTGGATGTTCCCCTGGTCCCACGGGTCGGGGCTGGACCACACTGGCATTTTCACCAGTTGTGCTGTCTCCTTACTGGGGATAAACAGAGGGTTTTCAGCCTCCCAGGGCTGTCAATCTGTCATCTTCCACACGCACAGAGAACAGGTTTTGCCTTTTAAAAGAAAGAACACTGTGAACAGAAACTCGTCATTAATCAAGGCTTATTTCTCCATGCAAAAATAAGAAAAAAAAAAAAAAAAAGCAGCAGAGTCAAGTCCCCATCTCCACTTTTGGAACTCTATTCCACGTCACAAGCTGTGGAGAAAGAATATAAAGTAGAATCAGAAAGTTTGTCCTCAGAGAAAGGAAAAAGGAAGGCTTAGGTCTCTGTGTGGGCTACACTGGTCTGTGGAAGTTGAATAAACTGGTACGGCACACAATGCTCTGACTCACAGCGCCGGCTGGAAGAGCACGGTGTGCCATCCATCAAACATTCGCTTCAAGACAATCCTGAAAACTTTGAACACAGCAGGATGAGAAGATCACAAACCCCTCTGGAATCCGCGCCTGCTGCTAGGCACTCTACCTGCCGTACAGCAACCGTGGCTATAAAAAACCCCTCTTCGTGCTCCAACCTGAAATAAATTAATGAGACTGCTTATAATTTATGAGCAGATAGGTAGGCTTCCACTCTGTGATCCCAAAGACCTGTTGGAGTACTCTTTGTTAGCACAAGCCAATAGAATAATCCATCTTTTCCAGGTGACAGAAATGCAGATTTCATTGTAAATCGGGCATGACTCAAATCCCTGACAGTTGATGATTAAAAAATTACAGTAAAAATAATTTTAACTTAAGTGCTTGCTAACAATATATTCCTAACCATTTTATTGCTGACAACCCCCTCTGAGATGTATAGTGTGCAGATAAAACAATAATTAGTGTAGGCAAAAGCAGAGACTGATTTAGAGAGATCTTGTCAAGAACAATTTTTGGAACTTAAAGCTTGACACATTTTCAAAATTAAGTTGATTAGTCACTGAAATCTATTACGAGGCAAAGACTTAGGCTCTCCAGAAATAAAGACTGAATGCTTTTTCAGACCTTTGATCTACGTGAGTGTGTGTTCACTAAAGCGAGGGTATCGTTGGGTGACACCATTACTGACCATGAGCTGATGGATGAACCCTTCTAGTGGCCTTCAAACCTAAAGCTTGAAATCTCATCAATTTTCACTAGTAATTTGTGTTTTTATGGGTTTGGGTGTTTCAATTTACGTTTTTCTCTTCCAAATGGTTTGAAAACACCCTCAGAAAGGGGCTTGTGATGGAAAATATGAGATCTAGCAAGCTGTAATCATCAGGCCCCGATTTTGGTGGGACTCTTTGCCATACCACGTGGAGAGCCAGCGCTGCTGGACAGACCTCTCATTGATTCCAGAAAGAAAGCAACCAAATAACTTGACCTGAAGTGCTATAAAACCCATCATGTGAGCGCACTGAAAACCAGGGAGGACGTAGCCTCTCTCATCTCTAACATCCACAATAATTTGTAGATGTTGCTCATAACCTCAAATGTAGAAAAAAAAGTAGGCAGAAGGGAGGTTTTAAGCAGACCGTACCCCTTATTAAATCAAATTCTTTGCAATTTGGAATTAACAATTCTAATCATAAATGCCAGGCAACCACTTTTGAACTGCTACCGTAGCTAATTACTCCGGTGGGAAAGGAAACAGGAGAAAAGGGCATTTCAGCTGTGCAAGGACAGGTTCTCCCTGGATCTATATTTTGCCCAAATAAAACCTGTAGTTAGACAGAGTTCAGGGGCGTCTTAACCCTTCATCTGGAGAAACTGCAGGGTTTCTGATAATTGTTGTCTTATTCTTCCTGCTGAATCAACCAGCGATTTTCTGCAAGACTAACATCATTTATATTTATGGTTTTCTTTTTTTCTTTCACTTCGTTGTTGTCTATAATCTCCTCTGGGAAAATGATTTAATGATATAGTTGTTTCAGTCGTGCTATGGCTGGTGCCATCATTATAGCTGTGCCACGTAGCGAGCAGTCATTAAGTGCTGGCACTCAGGTGGGCACTGTAAGAGGAGTAAACATCTAATCACTGCCTCTCATTGGGACACCAAAACTGAGACAAACGTGCCAAATGACTGAGAATGCCCTAAAAAGCGTTTTGGAATTTCCTGGAGACTAAAAGCTTGCTGACTTACAAAGCCTCAAGATCAAATCTGTTCGATGTTGCTATGAGGCACTTTTTTAGGGGGTCAGATTCATTCTTTACCACCTCCTTGAGGTGTCTGAGGCTAGAAGAGAGCCCTGCCCTTCTTCTCTGGAGGATGAGCATCCAAGAGGGGAAAGAAACGGACTGGAATGTGGAGAAAAACAAGCTGAGATCCTACAGATTGCCTCAGGTCTCCTGGAGCGCTTTTGACTTAGGAAGATAAGAGCTACACAAAGCCAAGCTCCGAGTGGAAAATGTCCAGTCCTTTCAAGAAGAACACCACTTTGTAAACTGTATCAACACTATGACTGCTACCGGTACAATAAGGATGGAGAATTCCTGTTGGTACACGAGATGTCCCTACCCAGAAGAGCTGGCAGGGCAAGAACAGGATGGGATAACGCAGGGTGCAACCACAAGATGTATCGATCCAGCCACCGAACCTGGAGAAACCACCTTCTTGTAGGCTAAAGGAAGATCCAAGAACTCATTTCAATCTGCAAGCAAATATTGCCGAGAACCTGAGGACTGTGATTTGTTTGAGGGAAGTGGGGCCTGGAAGGAGTTTGGCAAAGCAAAGGCTGTATGAAGGGCTTATGCACAGCACAGAAAAGGGCTGTAGTGTGGTACACTATATTTTTCACAGCCGATGAAGGTTGGCATTGCATTTACCATGAGTATTCCGAATTGTTCTTCTGTCCCCTCGTCTGTCATTGTTGAGATAAAAGGGCCAGCAATACGGCTCAGCTGAATAAGCCGTAACCGTGATAATAAAGGATCACCCCAGTGGAGATAGAAAAAAAACAGCCAAGTTCATCATAAAAGCTGCCAGATTATTCTGCATAAAATGTAAAAACATCTTCCTTGGACCTGCATTACAATGAAAAGGATTTCAGAATCCAGTGGAGATACATTTTTAAAACTAAAATGTACCATCGGGGCAGGTAAAATATTTTTTTTTTCACAAAAATGACTCTGTGACCCTTCTTTTCCAGAAGCAACAGATTCCATAACAAGTTTCCAAGCAAACCCCACTAATTTCAGTCTACAAAGTTTGTGCTTTTCAAGATTCTCCAGACTTAAATGAAATTATTACTCAATGTATCACAGTATCCTATCTCAGGTAGCATTGCCTTTCACAGTGCCATTTTCTCCAACTTTGCTGATTTCTTCCTATAAACCTGTTCTAGGAAAAGAAGAAATATTCCAGGTATTACACAACTGGATATAAGAAGTGCAAGTTTTATATTCAGAATTAAAAAAAGGGGGGAAAAAAAGAATAGAATAACTGCACTCATGGCTCCAACATCCTGACGAGCAGTAATTCAGAGTGAGTCACTCACCATCCAGCGAAGACAAAGTATGGTAATTCAACTGCCAATAAAGTCTTGGGGCAGAACTTAACCTACTTTGGCTAAGATATACACACATCTGTTCTCAGAGTAGGTAGCCTTTTCCATTTTAGTAGCTTATTTTAAAAACTGGGAATGGAAGAGAATACTTCAGCTCTGAAATGAAGGAACATAAAAGCGGAAACTCAGGGCTTTATGGTAGATACCTGAAAGTCACGCTGAAATCTGGGAGTTAAAGTACACGGAACCAGGGCTGTAATATTCTAAGAGCAACCAGAAAACAGCTGTTGGACCCCAGAGACAGAGACTTTATGAGTTTGTAAGATTTATCTGCCGAGACTTTCCACTTCGGAAGGGAAGTTTAGTGGCGGCTTATGAAAGAGTGTTCTAATAGAGAAAGCTTTTGTGGAATGACATGAGCAATCACTTCACCAGGCGTCAGTTATGACTTGTGAGTCTGCTGAGTATGTATTAATGTGGCTTGATTAATTTCCCTCGGGGATGGAATCTGCCTAAAACTATAGACAAGATGGCACCCACGAATTCTTAGCAATCATTTCTGCAAAAGTGTCTTCAGAGCATTAACAATTCCTCCGTTTTATAGAAGATGAAGAAATAATTCAGCATCTATTCCTCCGTTCTTTGAGAGGTCGTATATCCCTACCTCAGCTGGCAAATTTACAAGGTAGGCTGAAGAAGAGAGGGTTGCATTAGGTTTAGCTCTTTTTTTCCCTGAAAACCTCTGCCAGAGGTGATTTTCCCTTCTGAGGTGGGCTGGGAAGGATCAGCAGAGCAGCCACAGGTTTGAGGGACATGTACCTGGGCCCCAGCTTTGCCTTCAGCTGGCAGGTAGGGAGCAGGCAAAAATGAATGTGAGCATAGAGCTGGACTTGAAACGTCTCTAATCATATTCCTGTTCCCCTGAGTATGCCCTGATTGATTGCAGATTCCAATTTTCATTCCTGGCTATCATTAAAATTTGCGAAGGTGAGGTTGAATCATACGCTGGGCTTCTTCAGCCTCTTTCTTATTCAAATCGTAGCCATCTCCTGCTTAACAGCAAGAACCTGAATATATTCCTTTTTAATGGATAAATGTGCCGGAGGAACGGGTAATGTTTTTTATACTGTCACTTCCTCGTGCTTGTTTATGCTCAGGGTTGTTTTCTTGAGATCATTTTATACCCAGGCAGACTCCTCAGCCACCCTCCTATGTATCAATTTCCAATTAACATGAAGAGGTGGGAGCATGTAAGCGTTTGGATCTCATAAAAGTTTTGAATGCACCACTGTAACACCGGCAATTATTACAGGGAGAGTAATTGCCCTCCTCCAAGCCAAGCCCGGCTTTCTTTAATTTTCAGTAACAGGTTTTGCAGCAATCTATATTGGACACCTGCCTGGATGAGCCAAACAAAGTCACGGCTGATCCCAGCAACACTACAGAGATCTGCCTTACTTAAAAGTCATTTTTGATTTACAAGCTTTATTTATTTCACTTCAAGGTTTTCCTCAAACGGGTCGTCTTTCCACTGAGAGTTCAGCCCTGTCTGGTATTGAGGATCTGAGGGTAATCTCAAGAAAGCCACTTCAATTAAGGGAGGGAAGGCTGAATTCTCAATTTATTGCACATATAAATAATTAATTTGCCCCCAGGGCTCCTTAATAAACTGATCAGTGGATGTAGCACCACTGGACGTAACAGCACCGTGAAAGGTCTTGAGGCTACGGACAACTCACATGCCATTGCTCTTCCCAGATGAATCACACCGTTCAGATGGAGCTGCCGAATTTTTTGTTGGCAATGAGGCCGGGGTCTGATGATTACAAACGCACTTCTGATGTCTGGTTTGAATGAGATGGCTCCTCTGCCACCTCCGGATCACTTAAACCTTGTAAAAAAAAAGAAAAAAAAGCCTAGGAACAAGATACTTAAGTGTTTCCAGGCCGATCACTTGACAGCCATTCTCTTTAAAGATTCTCCAGGAGGAAATCACCCAGCTCCGTGTTTCTTTTCAGGTACAAAATATCCCCGTGTCACTTGTGTTGACCACAACACGCTACAATTGGGTAAAAGCTGGATGAAAATATAGTTTTGGATCCCACTGATTTTACTTCCAGTTTGTTTCTTTCCTCCATCAACTTCTTAAGAACGTTCTACTCACTGAATTTTCAAGGTGCGTGTTTACCCAGTTAAGCCACAAATGTATGCAGATTTGCCTAATAAGGGAACAATGATTTATCACAGCCAGCTATTTAGCCCCAAAAGCTGCTCCTAAAGTGGTCCATCTCTATATTATGCTTTTACATTCATTTTTTTTCCCATCAGCTTCTATTTTTCACCTCATCAGATTAAGACCTGCAAGACCTCATCCAACTCAACCCTTCCCTACTGTTGGATCTCTTTGTCTGCTCTACTTCAGTGGCCTGAGGCCACCTGTCCATTTTTCTCCCAATTCCTTATGAAGCTTTGAAAGGCGGGTGGATGATGCCTTTTCAGAGCTGTTCCAGCACCTGAATTGAACACCTTCAGCTGTGTTCAAGCTCAGCTTTAGTGCTTTGGACTTGAAAGCTCCACAGGCTTTCAAACCATTGCAAGCAGCAGGTACAGGTACAATAGTCTAGAAAGAATTGGCTAATCAGCACAGAAATGCAATGTACCTCCGGGAGTCCTCAGAAACTTCTCAGGCCTTGTTGATATCTTCCCCAATGGCACAAAATGATGTTTCCTTCAACGTTTCTAATGAGGAACGTGAGCATGAAGCTCTGATGAACAGCACCGGGGTAGAAGATGACTAGGAAGAGGCTTCTGGTAACGTGGAAAGATGTGTTTCCTTAAACCCACACCTTCAGAAAACGTGTTGCGAGAATTTTGTTTAAATCTTAACAGTTCTGAGGGGTTGGTAACCACCAACAGATCTTCCCCTACCTGCTGCCTCCCAAAGGCCACCTCTCCATGTCCCTAGCTTTAGCCAAAAAGTGCCTTGCACAAGACTCTTCAAATAGAGACTTCTACAGAAGAGCTTCTTCCATGTTTAGACAAACTCAGAGACCAGTTTCTTTCTGGACTGGCCCCTGACACAAGGAGTGCACAGTACAGTGGGATTTTTGAAGTAAAACCATTTATTTCAGAGCCGGGCCTTGCCTCAGTCCTCCTTGAAGGCTATTCCCACGCTGGAATTTCGGTTGTCAACTGTTTTGTCTGCTCAAAGGAAAAACAAGACAGGATTTGACAATAATAGGGAATGGGCTCCTTTTTAAAAAAATCACTGGCTATTTTGTCAAAAACTGCAGAAATGACAAGCAGAGCCGAGGTAATATCCCAGCTCTGGGTAAAGAGGGGGAAGTTCTGGCCTGAATGGTTGATATTGCTGAGGATGGTGGTCAGACAAGAATAGGAGGTTGAGGATGAGGGACTCTTTATCAGGAAGTCTAGTGATAGGATGAGGAGTAATGGTTTTAAATTGGAAGAGGGGAGATTTAGATTAGATCTTAGGAAGAAATTCTTTGCTGTGAGGGTGGTGAGGCACTGGAAGAGGTTGCCCAGAGAAGCTGTGGCTGCCCCATCCCTGGAGGGGTTCAAGGCCAGGCTGGATGGGGCTTGGAGCACCCTGGTCTGGTGGGAGGTGTCCCTGCCCAGGGCAGGGGGATTGGAACTGGGTGATCTTGAAGGTCCCTTCCAACTCTAACCATTCTGTGCTTCTATGATTCTATGAGCTCTCCATAAGCACAAGGACCTTTCACTTGCTGTGATGACAGGGGGGCTGGAGAACACGAGCAAGAGCTGGGGAGGTGCCACTGGGGGTTGAGGGTCCCGAAGTGGTTCCCCTCTTGCATGCCCTGTCCCCACAAACCGCTGGGTGATGGTGGGGTGCTCCTATTTGGAAACCATTATCTTTGTCCCCCCGGGTGGACATGACATAGAGTCATAGAATTGTCTGGGTTGGAAGGGACCTCTAAGATCATCAAATCCAACCATCGACCCAACTCTGATAAAACCCATCACTAACCCATGTCTCTAAGCACTATATCCACCCCACGTCACCTCCAGGGATGGTGCCTCAACTACATCCCACGGGACCACGCATCACAGGCAGTGGTGAACCCCCATCCTTTCTAGAACTCTCTACCTGCCCCACATTTGGCTCCAAAAAGCAGCTGCATGGGGGGAGACTGTTTGTAGGCATCAGTAAGACTCAGCTTTTCCTCCTTCTCCCCAGCCCAGGTGTCCATGGTTTGTTACAAAAGCACCTGCTGATGGTTCTCTGGGGAATTGGCACACTCTAAAAAAAGCCCCTGTGAGCACCAGGTAAAATAATACATTTGATTGAAATTTTCAGTGTATTTTACTCAGATTTTGGGTTTCTTCCAGAAGTCAAAATACAACGAAGACCCTGCCATGGGCCTTAGCATGGGGAACACCAAGAAAACTCCATCCAATACAATTCTCATTTTACTCTCGGATCTCCAGCCTTGGAGAGCCAGATCCTGAAGGCCTTGGATCTCATAAACTATGTGAGCAGATTGTTCCCAAGGAAAGCAAAAATGCAGAGGGGTGGAAGTTGGGTGGGAGCAGCAGAATAACAAGAATTCTGATCTTTTTAGCTAGAAAAATTTCATTTCAGTCTCTTGAAATCCTCTCACAGTGTAGGACGATGGTTCACAGCTCCTGCAAAAAGACAAAAAAAGGAAAAAAGAAAGAAGATTGAAATATTTTTACTGGTTGGGAATATGTATTTTACTATAACAGAGCTATATTTCACACACTAGTCAAATACCCTGGGAAAACACCACGCTAAATATGAATTCTATCCCATCTCTCATCGGGATATTGCTAATTTAGGATATTTTACCCTGAGATGATATATTACTCTAGACATCTGTCAGTCATTATGAACACAATTAAATGATAGCCTGTGTTAAAAAAAAAATAATGTTATGATGGGCTTGGCAACACCCAAAAGTATAATGGGAAAGTTTTAACCGGGAACAAAGAGAGGGTAGAGGCATCTAGAAGAGTTTCAGAACCAACCTTTCTTGAATCTGACAGAGATTTATTTGACACTTTATTTAGAGGCTGTAATTATCAGGATAAAGACTGTACCGCCCTAAAATTCCAAATACCCCTCGGGCTCAGGGGAAAGATGTTACTGGGGGGGTCTCTCCATCTTCCTGCTGTTATATTTGTCTCAATTTTAGCATGGAAGTTGTTAGCTCAGATGTTAGAAGTGTGCAATATGAACAGGCTTTGCTCTTAATTGAAAATGCTCAAGACCCTGCAACACGTCGAGGTCTAAAAATGTTAAAGCTGGAACAATAAAGGATCCATTTATGTTGAAAAAAACCTGATCTCAAACCTGGTGTGTAAGTTTAGGTATTTATCAGGAGAACCCAATGTGTTGGAAGCCGGACTGGCACGCTGCTGTCCTCCACCTTGCTGGGAAGGATTTCCCACCTTCAGCTGGATCCAGAGCACTCCCTGTCCTTCCCGTGGGCGAGATCTGCCTCACCCACCTCCCAGCCCTCTCCCAGTTCAAACAAAGAGCCAGTGTTCACCCAAGCACAGCGTTTCACAGCTCAGGGGAAGCACCAAAGCAGCTTTTCAGCCACTCCACCCCAAAAGATGGGCAGGGGCTTCCAGGTGTACAGCTTTTTCGGTGATGGGTTGTTTTTTGGTGGTTTTATTTTTGGGGTAAAGTATGTTTGTACAACAAAAACTCTTGTGTTTCACCTTTTTTTTTAAAAAAAAAATTATTATTATTTCTATGAAAAAAAGAGGATTTGCAGGGTTTAGAGAGCAAAACTCTCAATGGCCACGCACTGGCTGGAAAGGATTTCGAATCACAGCAACCCTGGGGTGAACCAGGATTGAATTTCAAGTTTGCAATAAAAGCAGTCAAGTTTCCAGTGGTTTCAGGTTTGGTTGTAATCATTATCCAACATCTCCAATTACATGTTGCCGTGCAAAAATAAAAGAAAAAAGAAAAATTCATTAAAAAAAAAAAAAGGAAGGGGGGTTTTAAAAAAATCTTAGGAAATTACACAGAACTTCCAGCACTAAAAGCTGTTATTCCAAATGCTTTTTTGGGGTAATAAGCTCTAAAAGCTGTTACTCCAAATGCTTTTTGGGGGTGGTAAGCTCTGGAAGCGTACTTCCAAGAGACAGGGAAGGAAGACCTTAACTCATGGCATACCTGGAGCAGGGATCTGGAGAGAAGATGCTGCTTCGGGAGCCGGAGCCTCACAGCTGTGGGAAAGGTCGGTTATTAATTACAGGTGGAAGCGATCAGCTTGATGGCAACAGGGTTTAGGACAATTTCAGGGTGTCCCTCCCTCTTCCTCCGGCGTTAGGAGCCAGGCGAGCTCTGCAAAGGAGAAGGGAAGCAAAGAAATAAACGCCAAACCCCATCCGCCTGATGCATGGAAGTAAAATAAAACCAATCAAAATAATATTTCAAAAATAAAACAAACAAAAATAGTATTTCTAATATAAAACAAACAAAAATAAGCAGGAACCGCCTGCAAATCCCACGGGGCGGTGGGACCTTCACCCCTTTCCCCTCCCAAAACCCCACTTCAACCGATTCCCGGGACCCCCCCCCTCCAAAACCCCGACCTTTCCATCCCACCGGGGGTCGCCGCCTCCTCCTCCTCATCCTCCGTGGGGGTGGCAGGGTGGGTGTCCCCCACTTTCGGGCGTGGGGGTGCCAGAAGGGGGTTGAGCCACGTCGGGGGGACCGGAGCCGAGGCGGGGGCATCGATGCTGACCCGAGGGGACCGGAGCCGCGTCGGGGGGACCGAAGCGGAGCGGGAGCGACCGGAGCCGAACCGGAGGTGGCGGAGCCGAGCCTTGCCGTGGCTAGGAGAGCCGAACCGAGCTGGGAAGAGCCGTGCCGAAGCGATGCTGGCCCCGTGGATTGCAGCAGGAGGCGCTGCCGGGCGCCGCTCCGGGGCTGCGGGGCCGGAGTCCCGCGTTCCCCCCGCCGAGCTGCGGGGAGAAGGGAAGGGAGGCGGGGTGTATGTGTGTAAAGGAGGGTTGGACGTCGGTTCTGGGCTCCTCCTCTTCTCCCTCCCTCCCTCCTCTCTCAACCCAGCAGCAAAGTAACTCCGGAGTACGAAGGGAACCGGTGCCGCCGCGCCCGTCGCGCCGCAACCGGC
>VXBW01001330.1:128529-143627 GCA_013400375.1 Thinocorus orbignyianus | reverse complement strand
TGGGTTAGTGATGGGTTTTATCAGTTTGGTTGATGGTTGGACTCGATGATCTTGAAGGTCCTGTCACCCAGACAACTGTGTGATCCTATGACTTCCTCCCAGTACTGTCTGTCTACAGGGACAGTGTGTTGGCATTTAACTTTGTAGGTGGCTTCTTGTAACCATGGTTGTGCCTGGTGACATCTTGGGCCTGTGTTGCTTTTGGTGCTCACCTCACTTTCTGACAAGGAATCTGTTTTGTGTGGAAAAAGCTATCACCCTTGGGGTTTTTTTTGAAATGGCTAGTTGTATTTAGTGTCTGCCAGCTCTTGTATTAAGAGGTGGTTAATGATTGCTCCCTGTTTACTTTCTTCATGCCACACAGGATTTTTTTCCCACTCTTCCTTCTGTAGTCAGAGAAGTCCAGTAGTACCCTCTTGCTGTAGAGGTGCCATTCCATATCTCTTTTCATCCTTTATTGGCCTTCTCCATCACTTCCAGTTCTACCACATTGCTTGGAGAATCCAAGTGACAGGTACCTGGTGAATTTTTACCGTGTTTAATAACGATTTCTGTTCCGTTCCCTGCCCATAGTGTGATTGTTCCTGGCATTTGCTTTGCATTTTTGACCATTTGACCCACTCCTGGCTGCAAGCCCATGCTTTCATGGGGCTCTGTTTCATTACTAAAGATCCTGCAGTGAAGTGATGGTCTGGAGGGTGGCTGTGTCAGTGGGGAGCAGGACTCTTGGAAAGTGGAGAGTCTTTAACTACTCCTTTTTTCACGGGGTGGGAGGAAGGTGAACTTTTAAGCAAGGTTCTTGGAGGACCTGTGACATGGTGCTAGATGGATGTCTGGGAGAGTTGACCCATTTGATGCTTATCGCTGTAGTTTGTCTCCTCAAATGACACAAATGAGTTATAAAGAGTTTATCCTCTTGGATGTGAAGGTTGATACCAAGATTCCCATGCAGAGGTCTGCAACACTGCTCCATCACTGCTTCTTGCTCTGGAGCCTGGGATGCTTTTGTATGACCTCCAGCTGGGAGGTCACAGAATCATGGAGTTGTCCAGATTGGAAGGGACCTTTAGGACCATCTAGTCCAGCCATCAGCCTAACTCTGATAAAAACTATCTCACCTCTCAGGAGTTGGACACGTCACTGTGTGTCATCTTTGCTTTACGTGGCCGTCTATTTTGGTGACATCCCTGCTCCAGCTTTTGCAACACGGGTCCTGTTGAACGTGGAGTAGGAAGCTTCCAAAAGTATTACTTTAGTCCTGATAACTGAGTCAGTCGGGACACGCCTGGTGTTTTCGTGTGCTGATGGGATCCCATCTGTCATGTTTCATTGTTGTCATGGACAGATGACTTTGTGGAGCTGTTCTCAGGAGTGTGCACCCAGATTTGGAGCTTCGTTTACAATCTGCGGGTGCCACTAAGCCAATTTAAATTACTGCTGCTACAGAGAGGGGGTCGTTTCCATGGTTTGAATGACTCTTGGGTGTTTCCCTGTGTTAGATCTGGCCACCGTGTAGCCTGTGGGTAAGTTGGTTTAGCTCCACGCGGATCTTCTTGGAGGAAGCTGGCTAAACTCGCCGATGACATGATGGTAATGTCTCTTTCCCTGACATCTTGGAGTAAACTGGGCTTAAAATATACTCTTTGACTATAATAGATAGCTAAGGCATTTGTCATAGAGATGTATGAGCAAAGAACCTGTTCGTGGCACTTAGTAGAGGGCAGGTGTGGTGACAAGCAGTAGAGGCCTTGGAGGAGGTGACACCTAGAGCCCAGGCCAGAATTAGAGGGTGTTGTGACACTCAATTTGGGGTGGAGCAGGAACCGGTTTAAAGCCAGGTTTCACCTTTTGCCCCCTGTGTGGTCTGTCCTTCCCTGACCCATGGAGTGTTTAAATAGAGTCTAATTAACCCTGGAGACATGTGGATGTGGGTAGAAGAGGAAAAGTGGTGGTTTCTAAAGGCCAGGGTGAGCCAATTGAGTGGTAAATGGGACCGATGAGAACACCAAAGCATCTGGATGAGCATCAGGTCCTGCTGCACCTGGTTTTGTAGGTCAGAAGGTCCATTATGTGGTGCTGCTTCTTGCTAAGCCTTAACTACAGGTGGCTTTACCTACTTTAAAACCATGCAAACCACCTGTTTGAACTCCCCTATAATGCCTGCTTCCCCTGTAGTTTAGAGTCCCTCACCATCTACTTTTACCAGGAAGCTTTAGGATTGAAAGTCATGTTTGCGTTTTCTAGGACTTTAATAAATATTAGAAGCTCAGAGAAACACACTGGAACCTTCTCCTCAACAAGATGTTGCTAGTATTTGTATCAACTCAATGCTGGGTTTAAGCAAAGAAAACAAACAGGAAAGCCACAGTGCCACCACAGCCCCCAAAACCACAAAATATGAGAAAATAGCTGTTTTGGGGTAGGGTTTTTGGCAAGTACCTACACACCAACCCTGAAAAGCCGCTGCTGGTGGCATGGGAAACTAACTTAACCCTGGTGGTTTGTTAGTATTTGTATTTTTCTTTCTTTCTGAATGTTGAGCTGCTCAATAAATTGTGAAAAGAAGCTTAAAATCACCCAAAGAAGCTGTGGCTGCCCCATCCCTGGAGGGGTTCAAGGCCAGGCTGGATGGGGCTTGGAGCAACCTGCTCTGGTGGGAGGTGTCCCTGCCCATGGCGGGGGGGTTGGAACTGGGTGATGTTGAAGGTCCCTTCCAACTCGAACCATTCTGTGATTCTATTAAATTATCCATTAGGAAGAATATTTTCCCATTTTATTATCTGTTATATTATAAATAAGCTGCATTTGCCTGTTGAAAGGTAAAAGATTATATTATAGATCAACGAGTTGATATGTTATATCAGCTGTAGATCAGTGAATTTGAAATGAGAAGTTTTTAGCTTTGCTTTTTGTTGTTGAAACTTAATTTCTGTAAAAGTGGGAGATTTTCCTTAACAAATCTCTACCTATATTTCAGTGAGGACCCATTTATTTGCTGACCTTAACTGCTTCTCTTTGGTGATTGCTGTCAGGGCCAAACCTTTGCCTTGTCAGCCTTCGCACTGGTTTATTTTATAAAACAGTCTAAAAATATTCAGCAGGGTCTAATATATGACCTAGTAGGAAAACAATGAACCCGGGGCCCGGTGCTGCCATTCGTTGTTGTTTGAAGGACTGCAGGCGAGGAGTTCTGCAAAGCTGTTAATCAAGATAATTTCTGCTGGTGATGGATAACGTGGGTGTAGGATGGAGGCTGCTGGACTGAGCTTCTGCAGGAATTTTGAGTCGATGCATTTGTTGAAACATCTGTAATGTGTAAAGTGAATTCTGGGGTAAGAACACAGCATAAGCATATAGTGACAAGACTTGCCATAGAGTAATAACATGATGTATAAGCGATACGCTCCTCTCTGGTTAAAAACATCTGGGGCTCTGTGTAGAGGAGGGAGGATTGTAGAATGCTCTGGGGTTGGAAGGGACCTCTGGAGATCATCTACTCCACCCCACTGCCAGAGCAGGGTCACCAGAGCAAGTCCCACAGGAACGTGTCCAGGTGGGTTTGAATGTCTCCAGAGNTGGGGCCTCCCCAGGGCAGAGCAGAGGGGCAGGATGACCTCCCTCCACCTGCTGCTCACACTCGTCCTGATGCCCCCCAGGATGCCATGGACCTTCTTGGCCACAAGAGCATGTGGAAGTGCTGGGCTCTGTCAAAAATCACAGCAAATGTTACAGGCAACAGAGAACCCTATTCCCAGAAGCTGGAATGGCTTTCTCAGGTGTAATAAGCTGTAACTGTATACTTATTTTCCTGTAGGTTTAAAACATGGCACTGCTGTAGGATTTTTTGCTTCCATGGCAATGTTTACTAATAGGTTTTTGTGTATTTAGTTGGGTTTCTTTTTTCTCCCTGGATTACTCAGTGGTAGGTGTGCAAAAAAAGTGGATGAAGTCTCAAAGAGATTCCCTGGGTTAGTAGGCCAGAGGGGAGAGGAAAAAAAAAATCAGTATTTCCCATAAGCAGGAGTTAACTTTAACATGTGAAAACTTGTTTTAAGCCAGAAGGTGCTGTGCACGGGCTTGTCAGGCATTTGTTCTTTTTAAGGAGACCGTATGTATATGGAATTGGCTGATATTTATGGTAATGCACTGAGAATATGCCTCTGTGAAAGATTTGAGGGACTTAATTTCTTGAGGGTTGGTGCTGTGGAAAGATTAAATTCTTTGCTCAGTACTCCGGGTAATGTGAAGTTATTTTTGTGAGCCGGGGTATGAAAGATTGGACCCTTCAGTTTGCCAGAAAGTCATTTACTTCTGCTCCCATTTACTAAAAACCTGTGATTATATTTATTAATTGAGTAGCTGAAGAAGGCATTTCTCAACTACCATGTCGCGAACCTCATTCTGCTGACTTATGAGACTATTCTATGCTTTAAATCTAAGTTCTGTGGCAATTAAATTATGGTATGTTCGTTCTAATTATTAAACACTGGTTACTCAATTTGTTTTGAGGTGGAGTTGTGGGCTTGCTTTTGTGTGTAAACACTTCTTCTGTAACAGTAAAAATGACTGATGAATATTAACCAGAAGAGGGGGAAAAAAAAAATGTTAGGAAGAGCAGTCGAGGCTGTGGCTTAAATGAGTTCAAACAGCTCAGAACGAAAACCTTTGACTGGAAAGCTGATTTCTTGACATACTCATTGGGTTTGGGCTTCTTTTTTTGTTCTTTCCAAATACAACTCATGTTTATTTGTGGATCCTACAATGTGATTTAGGATACCGGTTGCTTTTAAAATGATTTAAGTGATAAAATCATAATAATATTGAAGCTGTGAAATTTTAGGCTCTTTTTATGTTTTCTGCTACGGTGGAAAAATTAAAATTATAGTACCTAGTGGAGATTTCCTCATAGCTAAGTTATTAATTAGGAAAATGCTCTGATTTGATATTTATCATGCCTATCTGTATCATCTCTGCTCGTTATTAGGCTGGAGCGAGATGAAAATGAGGAGTATCAGTTGTCTTGGTTCCTCACATCTTATCCCTTTCGTCTGTTCCTGGTAAATTCTAATCTTGGAAGCACGTACCAGCCCTGGGAGCCCCAAAGAGAGAAGTTCTCAGTGCTGGCTGCCATCACTGGGGCTTAAAATGCTTTAAAGGGACAATTTGTTAAAACTTATTAATTAGAAAGTGGTTTTGTATTGTTTTTTTCCACTCCTCGTTCCTTTGAAGAAATGCCTTTATATATATATTGTAGAAGAGATTTCTTCAGGTATCTCTCAAATCTGTACGCTGAGATCTGAGTATTGTATGGGCTCTGACAATACACCAGAACATCGGTGTGTTAGTTGTGCTTTTCAGTGCTTTTTATCATAAATTTGGCAGAGGAGATAACAGTAGTGGTTCAAAAATAATGTTAAATACATAAAAAACCCCAAACCAATCTCAAAACCACCAAATCACCCCGTCATCCCTTCCCCCTTCCCTGAAAAAAAGCGGATTGTCATTTTCCCACTATTTTCCTTATCCCTTCCTTTTTTATTTTGTTAGAAAAACCTCTCCTTTTTTTTTGTTGGAAGTTTTATGGCAATGTCGCAGGGTTTTGTGCCATAATTGAAAGGAGACAGGGCTGTATGAGGTTGCTTACTTAAAACTGGTTAATGAATATCAATATCATTAGGCTTTTCAGGGAATTTTGCTGTGCTCCTTCACTTTGGTTCTCTGCTCCCTCTCTGTTGTCATGACAGAGACATTTGGTGTGTTTTGGTTCGGTTTTTCAGGCTAGAACATCTCCAGTGAAAGAGGCTTGCTGCTTTCTCACCACAGCAATGCAATAAAAATAAGTAAATTTGGTGTAATATGTAAATGTAATAATAAAAAAAAAAGTAATAAAAGAATTTTCCAATCTTTTCCATGTTTAACTCGGAAATCCTAACAAATACTCTTTTTGTTGTTAGGTTTTACTAGTAATCCAGCCTCACCCAACTTGTGAAAATACTAGAAATCACAACCTGATTCCCCAGGCTCCCCAGCTCTTCAGTGAATGAGTGTTTTGTGTGGCCCTTCTTTAGTGCAAAAGATCTATTTCATATAAATTTTCTTGTGTTTTTAAATCTCTGGGGGAGTTGGCTTCCCTCTTCCTGGCTCCCTTCTCCTTCAGGCAGCCTGACAAACTGTTAATGACCCCTCACTCCCAAGAAACCCCTTCATCTCCTCCCTGTGTGCCTGCATGAAGCTGTGATGTACAACACCTGGGAGTGTGAAATACCAACAGGCTGTTTCCGGGTGAAAGCAAAACCTGTAAGGTGTAACCATGTGGATTTCTGAATCAGTTGAAACAAAGCTCAGCAATGAAAGGGATAATAATTCCCCTGGTAAAGACAGACTTAACAAGTGGGTGTAATGCCATAGGATGTAAAGGTGATTTATATTTCTTTCTTTTTTTTTTTTTTTGGTTGACACCTGGCAGTGAGAAGTTCTTAAGACAAATGACTTCTTAAATGTTAACTTTTAATATTTTAGCAACAATTCCATTTGTATTTACCAAGTTTGGATGCTGATAATAGCTGAGCTGCCTAGCTTTTGTCTTTAATAAAGTTAGTTTAACCATTCTATGATCAGAGTTGGAAGGGACCTTCAAGATCATCCAGTTCCAACTCCCCTGCCCTGAGCAGGGACACCTCCCACCACACCAGGTTGCTCCAAGCCCAGGGAGGGCTCCAGGGATGGGGCTTCCACAACTTCTCTGGGCAACCTGTTTCAGTGTCTCACCACCCTCACAGCAAAGAACTTCTTCCTAAGATCTCATCTAAATCTCCCCTCTTCCAATTTAAAACCATCCCCCCTTGTCCTGTCCCTCCATTCCCTGACCAAGAGTCCCTCTCCAGCTCTCCTGGAGCTCCCTTCAGATCCTGGAAGGCTGCTCCAAGGTCTCCCCAGAGCCTTCTCTTCTCCAGGCTGAACAGCCCCAGCTCTCTCAGCAGAAGTGCTCCAGCCCTCTGAGCACCTTTGTGGCCCATGTCCTTTCTATGTTGATGACTCCAGATGCTTTGATTCATCTTGCATCAGTGAGAAGTTGCTGCATTCTCTGGTGGTGTTTTGTTCTCAGTGCTTCCCCCCAACTTTTTTTTTTTCTTTCCTTCTTATCTTTTCTTTTATTTTTCTTTTTTTCCTACTTTCCTTTGCAATGCCTGTCTAGTGATTTGGTTAAATACTTACAGGGTAGGTTAACAGCTCCCTCTGACTCATGTCCAAAGCATGAAGTGCTTCCATGTCTGCTCTCCTTTCCAGGGATGGGCAAGCTCCTGGCTGGCTTGTCTCCCCTGGGTCTGCCCAGCAGCAGCGCGTTACCAGCCTCAATTTATAGCTCGTTTTAAATTTATAGCTTGTTTTAAACACCTTGAAGTAGATACGTTAAACAGCTTTTTTGGGGGGAGTGGCGGTTGTTCTCTCTGCCTCACAGAGTCGCTGCTCCAAAGGTTGTGATTTATTGGGGTGTTTCTCTCAGCTGTTGAACAAGGGGTTGTGTTGGGTGAAGGTTGGGTTTGGGAAGGGCAGGATTGTGCTCTCCTTGAGCGAGAGAGATCACACAGATGTTCTTTATGAGCCTTCAGGAGAGGGGAGACTGGCTGGGATTTTCAATTTGACAGAAACCACGGGTTTGAAACTCTTTGGTCTGAGCTTTATGGGCTCCTTGATGAGGCTGTGAACCTGGGAGAGGAGCGTTTGTGATTAATAGTGGTGTTTGCAGACCCCAGGAACCCTGAAATAATCTGTTGGATGGCTTTGCTTGCGCGGTGATGGGATCCAGATGCTGACTATAAACATCTCCCTCTGTTTGCTTAAGCGTGGAAACGGGAATGAAAACAAGTATTGGACAGTTGGGGTTTCAGGGAAAGAATTTTGGCCATCCATCTCTTAGAATGCCTGTTCTTCACTTGTCACCTGAAAGCAACCTCAAGTCATTTATAGGCCACTCTTTATTCCATGATTTTATAGTTAAAAGAATTAGAAAAAAAGAAAATAAGATCTGTTTAATCATATCAAATGATTAAAAAATATAGAAACTCTAGAATAAAATAAGTAAAGAAAATAAAAAAATTAAAATAAATAAAGAAAATAAAGAAAAAATAAAGCAACCCCCCTCTCCACACTCGGGTGTGAAGCATTTGCATCATCAGCCTAAAACTGAAAAAAAAACCACCCCAAAATTAGGCAACCAGGAACTGAAGCAAATGCCAAAGAAAATGCTCAAATTTAGGAAGTTTATCTATTAGACAGTCCCTAGAGGACACAGGAAAAGCGGTGAATGAGGTTGGGAAATGTTTATTTATCTCCCAAGTAACAATGTGAATAATTTTGGAGGAGCACTGGTTACCTGATAGATAATATTTAGTCAGAATGTAACGAAGGATGTCTGAGGTGCTGGTGATTGCAGGGAGCTGGAGTGAGAAGTGGTTGTGGGGAATTTCTTTCCATGAATACTGCTTTGAAAATGGGGGGAAAAAGAATTATAATCTTACTTTGATTTATGAATGCAAAAGCACCATTTTTTTTTTTCTTGTTATGGAATCTAAGTCCCTATAATTATTGGTAGAGGACTTGTCTCGAAGGAAAAGCAGCTGCTCTTTGTGTTTGCTGGGGGGAGGAAAAAAATATTAGATCCTGGGATCACAATTTTAGAGTGAAAAAACCCTTAAATCGTCACGATCCCAGATCTTCTTCCGTATTCTTCCCCTTTACATCAGTTATTGTCGTGTGGTTGTGGAGGCAGCCAAAAGAGACTTCCCAAAAAGTAGATGCAGGATCTCAGTGCTCTTGACATCAACATCACCGCAAATTACACATCCACAAGCCCAGCCTGCCTGCCAAAGTTGAATCATAGGATCATAGAATTATTTCCAGGTTCCCAGATGCAAATCAGGGGGTTTTGGTAACTTTCTTGCTAATTCTCCAGTTGTTGGGTTGATGGTTGGGCAAGATGGTCTTAAAAGTCTCTTCCAACCTCAACAATTCTCTGATTCTATTCCTTGCTTCTGCCTTTGCTTTATTGGCCTGTGGATCTTCAGCTTTCAGGCCTCATCAAGGAGGAATCAGGTGGAACTGGTTTCTGCTTCCTTCCTAATCCTTTTCTGAGAAATTCCACATCCGAGGCGAGTATGTCTTGCTTGTCACAGTATCTTTCCTGCTCTTTTAGCCTCTCCCTCACCTGCTTGTTTACTGAATCCCGACCATAGTAATCAAGGATCTGATTAAATTAACATTTCTTTGTGTAAGAATTGAGAAAGAGAAGGCAGTACAGTGGCCTCAATATTTAAGCAAAATGGGGCATTTGTTTGTAAACAATTACTTTGGCCATGTTTAAACCCAAAGAAGTTGCTATTTCCTTACACTTCAGAGGTTCAGAACCCAATTTAAAAGACAAAAAGAGAAAAATTTAAAAAAAATAATAAAAAGGATAAAAGAGAGGGGGATCAGACCTCAGAATTTCTCTCATCTTGGGGGAAGGGGAAAAAGTAGAGAAGTGTAACAACATTAGGAACACGAGAGTTGCACATACTGCAAATTTTGGTCTAAATAAGTCATAATTAAGGGGATTTGCCTTTAGCGATATATAAGATAAACCACCAGTGATTGTATCTTGTATGTAAATGCTCAGTAATTGATGTACAGCTCAGAAATGGACCCAGTGGCTGTTTGAGGAATGTGTTTATACGTGGCAAAATGTGTAAATGCTTCGAGGTTCCCCGGAGTATTTTTTTGGTTTCTTTCATTTCTGATTGATCAGTTTACCTAAGACATAGAGTGGTTTGTTCTCAGGCACTGTTTACAGATCCTGGCATGATGAAATGTTGTAATAGCAGGAGATGAAGTGCCTGGGAAAGGGAGATATTGTTAATGGGGAGCTGTAATCAGTGTTTGAAAACTGGCTAATGGATTGCAGAAGATAGTAGCCTAGCAGCCGGCCAGAAGGACCAATGTATGAAAATGCAAATGCAGAGTAAAATTACATGAAATCAGTGCTCAGATAAATGTTCTAAAGTGTGATTCAGTTTGCTTTCCGAAAGGTTTTGCAGGGAAGACTTGGGAAATCCACTCGCTTGGATAAGCAGGAAGGCTTCCTCCTTCAATTTCAGCTTTTAGCTTGAGTGTCTGTGAATAGCAACATTAAAAAAAAAAGGAAAAACTAATAATTAATTCCAAAGGTTAAGCAAGGTTCTGTTTGGGTTGTTTGCACACTGAGCTGCACTCATGACCTGCCGTAGTGAGAATTTAGAAGGATCTTGGGAGTTTTATCTGGGATGGTGGTGACTGCCAGGGCAATTCTGTTGTGCCATGTCTTAGGATGGCTGTGGCTGTGTCCACCTTGGCCAACAATTTGGTGGAGTGGATGCTGGTGGCTGAGCTGAAGTGTTGTGAGAAGTGTGGTTCTGGAAACCACAGCATGTGGTGTATCCTAGGCAGGGCTATCTCAGGTTAGGTGGTCTTCTCCTGCAGGCCAAATGTCTCCTCTGGGATCTCAGGGCCCATATTCCTCTAACTCCCAGCCCAGCGTTCCCTGTCAGGTTTTGGAGCGCATGGAGCTTCTGGTCTGCACTTCTCTGGAGATGGTGGTGGAGTTTGTGTGCTGAGAAACCAACAGATGCTTGGTCAGTGGAGGCAATCATGGCATTTGATTTCTGCTGCTATTTTGAACCAAATTCCCAAAACAGGCATGGCTTCTTTTTTTTTTTTCTTAGTCTGTTAGAAAGGTTCCCTACAAGAGAGCATATAAAAATCAATGGGACAAAAAATTGAAGGGAAAGATGTTCTGAAAGAGGAGAGGTATTTTTGAAATAATATCTCTTTGCCCTTTTTACAAACCTATGTTTCTGTGGTTTGGATTTAACCATTTAGCTAGTAGCTTTTTTTTTTTTTTCCAAGTGGTGAGCAAGTGGGAGCTGAAGATGGTGATTAGGAAGTGATTACGTTTTCAAGGCTGAGAAGCAAACCTTGCAGGGAAAATGGAAAGCTTGTTTGGACAGTGAAATTAAATGCTGTATTTGTACAACACTCTGGTTTTAGGGGGAAAGATATGGTCTCAAAATGTCTGAGGCCAGATATCCTATGGGCAAAAGATCTCTGGTTCTGCTCTCTTCCTCTGAGATTCTCTTGCGCCTTATGAGACCAATATTTGAGAGACCTGAGATATTTTTCGCCTCACGCTGTTCCCATGAGGTGTTTGTGCTCCTCTCCTGTTTTGAAGGAGGGGGACCTCGTGCCTGGAGACTTGACTGTCAATCAGAAAGTCTACGTTGAGGCGTTACACTTCCATTTCTTACGTTCTGAATGATAGTTGTGAGTGGTGTTGATGGCAATGCCTATCAACGAGACCATTTCCAGCAATAACACCTCCACCTGATGATAACACCAGTAACATCTACGATGGTTTTGAGGGAAATGGTTGGGTGAAAGGGTCCAAAGCAGTAGTTTTCCTGTGGGGAAAAAAATAAGTCTCTGAAAAGAAGAAGCAAGGAGGTGCTGAGAAGAGCAAAGTAGAATATATTAAACTTGGAAGAGGAATATAAATCACAGGAAATTAGAGTTAAGGTAAGAATTGACCAGAAGAGGGGGAGCCAGGCGCTAAGGCCAGCTGAGATGTCTGCCCCTATAGAGATTAATATCTCACCACGTGTGAAGACTCTGATCTGGAAATGAGATTAAAACAAGAATTGACCAGAACCGGGAGATGAACCATTGCACCTTCACAGAGGTGTCCACCCCCATGGAGATTAATATCACACAGAATAACGAAAATCTGATTTGGAAAGAAGATAAACATGCGTTCTCCATACCAAGGGGATGATCTTATAGTCCTTGCATAGTAAATAGTCTTGACTTTCTTTCAGAGACTAATGCTCTGTTGTCAAATAGATTCTTCCAAGGCTCTTTGAACATTTTTACTTCAGCAACAAAACGACTATTGAGCGTTTTATTAATGTTGCAAAGCAAATCATGGCAAGTTCGCTCTTCTCATATTTAATCCTCTTTCTTACGCAGTGTTAAGGAGTAAGCTGCTCAGGATTCTGCTGAAGCAATGGATGATCCATGTCGTTATTGACATATCAAGCAGTTCTTTCTACCTCTGTCATTCCAACAGCACCCGAAAGCACAGAATTTCCATGGTTAGACCTCCCTTGGGGAGGAGGGAAGTGCAAACTTTCCAGAATCTGTGTTAATCTGTTAGAAAACTCCATTATGCGTTTTTGTTTTTAATACCTTGATGTTAAAACACAACTTTTTTTTTTGAGAAAAAAAAAGGTAGATGTGTGCTTATGCTTCATTTTCCTTGAACTTTATTCTAATTTATCAGGATGAATGTGTTCCTTTCTCACTTTTCCTTGAATTCCTGCGGAAATTGACTTTGAGCCAACTCTTACTCAAAATATTAGTGTTGTGGTTCATATTATGGATGAATCCAGGCAGAAATACAGATTAGTTGAAAGATGCTTTTTTGAAATTCCAAACTCTAAAGATTAGTTGCCCCTTTTTTTCCCCTCTAAAGTTTTTTTGGTGCACATTTTCACTGGATAAGTGCAGGGAGTATTAGTGTTCCTGCTCAGGGCAGGGAGTTTGAATCTGATGATCTTTAAGGTTCCTTTCAACCCAAAGCATTCTATGAGTGTAGTCAGCAAACTGGAAGAAGCTGTTGTCCCCCTCTGTCCAGTGCTGGTGAAGTATAGGTGGAGTATTTTGTTGGGTACTGGGGTTCTTGCACTCTTCCCAGGTGTAGCATGATATGGGGAAACTAGAACTCATTGAGAAGTTGAGATGGTTAGGGCCTGGATGGTGTCTCCTACAAGGGGCATACGAAGGGAGTCAGACTTGTTTGGTCTCAATATGAAGAGTAAAGGGATAATCTTAGGAGGAGCTTCCAAGAACTTGAAGGGCAATTATGAAAATGACAGACCTGATCTCTTTTTAATAGCAGCAAACAATACAGTTGAGGGGTAGTGGCCAGAAATTGCAGCTTGGGAGGCTCAGATTGGGTGCTAGGAAACATTGCGCATGTGGAAGAGGGTGGTGGAGCAGAACAGACTGCCCCAGGGAATCCCTGTCCATGGAGGCTTCCAAGGCTAGACAGAACCACGGCTGACATTACAGTGTTGGTGGTAGTTCTGCTTTGAAAGGGGTGTTTGGTCTAGATGGCCTCCAGAGGTGCCTTACGAGCAGCACTTCTTTGATTCTGGTAGAACTGTAGTCTGCAATTTCATGGGGTGTGGGAACAGGTTGATGCAGGTTGAAGATGCTCCAGCCGGGCAGAATGGCTGGTTGGTCTTTGCTCCGGAGAGACTTTTTCATAACCTTCAGAACCTTTTCTCCTTCTGTGAACAGTGTGGGGTGTGAACTTCCAGAAGTTTTTGTTGCGGGTGAGGAATGGGTTTGCAGAAATATCTGTGTTTCTGTTTTTCTTTTTCTTTTTTCTTTTTTTTCTGCTCTGAAGATGTGAATTGCACAAGGGTTATTGTTCTTAGTGCAGACACATTCACACACTTGGGTTATGCTGCAAGTCAAGCATGAAGGCAGCTGGGGTTTGGAGGTGAAGTGCTTGCTTCTGTAAGCAGAGCTCTACTAGGAAGAGAGGATGCCTGCAAGTTCTTCCACGTGATTTCCACCATTCCACATGAAACCCCCAAAATATGTCTTATGGTTGTGTTCTACAACACTGGTTGAGGTCGAACCCCTCAGGCCTGTTTAACCTTTGGCTTTTTAAGGAGGTTCCCAAGTGAGAAGCTGCCTTTCCAACATGAGAGGACACTGTGAAGTTTTCTGCCTAGCACAGAGAGGTCTGTAGATACGTTGCTCTGTGTTGTCAGACCCAACTTCTCTATTTCAGATGGCCTTTTTTTTCAAAGCATGGGTGAAGGTGGCTTGTCCGCCTGTGACAATAAGGTCACATTCAAATTAAAAATGAACTTAAAACAGTTGAGTTAAATCACGTTAAACTTCTGTGTAGGTTGCTTTCGTTCAGTATTAAAATGACATATTAAAATTCAGTTTAGTATAATTCACCTTAGGAATGGATTAGGGTAAATTGGATTAAGGTAGCCTAATTCTGGAAAAAGAGGCTACACAAGTCTTTCAAAGTGAAATAAATGACTTTAAAGTTAATTCAGACTAATTTTCATTGTTGCAGTGTGTCATCCTAGGGCACATGTACCTTATTTTAATCTTGGTGAAAGAGTGTTTATGATCCAGCCTTTCCTTGCTCTTTTTTTTAATGTTGAGCCCTTGTTTGATCCTTCTCTGCTGGGAAGCCTCTGAAGGCACTGTTGAACCTTCTTCCTTGGTGTGTCAGGGAGGTAGGTTTTTAATGTTCTCCAGACAGGTTACCTTGGAAGAAGAATGAACTTGGTTGATGTATTTTGCTTCTCCGTGTTGACCTGTGTAGACTGGGTCGCTTTCAGGTCAAGGCTGCTCTTCAGGATATCAGCTAGGAACTGTGTGTGTTTTATTGGTGTCCCCAATAAAACAGTCCCTTAATGAAAGATATGGTGCCCTAGGTGTTTGTGCAGTGCTTTGATTGAGGAGAAGTGATTGATAAGGTCCCCAGGGCCTCTGGTGACCTGTTTTGGGGGAATTTAAGGAGTTGTTATCCTCGACTGTCTGCTCCAGTGACCCCCAGCAGAGCTTGAAACCCAAAGGCAGCTCACAGAGGAGAGGGATGTGTGTCCTCTCCTTTGTGGCCGCAGTTGACAGCTTGGTTTCTGGGCTGAGGAGGTGGTGGTTCTGGATGGCAAGGGGGTGATGGTTCCAGATGACCTCCCTGCTGGGCTCCCTGGCTCCCACCCTCTGTTTCTGTGTGCAGTTGCTCAATGAAAGGGGGAATTAACTCCTCCAGCTGTGTTCACCAAATCCAGTTGGAGCTGTGAGTGCTCTGTGGTGTTGGGTTCTGAGAGGGGTTACTTGACATCTCCTTGAAGCCCTGTGCTCTGGAGTTATTATAGGATACTTTCATAGAATCATAGAATGGTTGCAGTTGGAAGGGACCTTCAAGATCATCAAGTTCCAACCCCCCTGCCATGGGCAGGGACACCTCTCCCTAGAGCAGGTTGCTCCAA
>VXBW01001330.1:116596-127366 GCA_013400375.1 Thinocorus orbignyianus | reverse complement strand
CAGGGACACCTCTCCCTAGAGCAGGTTGCTCCAAGCCCCATCCAGCCTGGCCTTAAACACTTCCAGGGATGGGGCATCAACAACTTCCCTGGGCAACCTGTTCCAGTGCCTCACCACCCTCACAGTAAAGAACTTCTTCCTTTATTGAGATTAAAAACCAAGAAACAAGCTGCTGCTTACCAAGGAAAACATGGCCCCCTCTCCCAAACCCAGACAAGCCACAGAACAGCACCTTTGTGATGTGTGCTAATACTCAGGAAGCAACCTTTATTCATATTGTCAAAACATTTTGAGCTACTGTATTCAGAATATTTGGTGTTTTGGGGAAAGTAGTTTACTTGTTGGTATTGGTTTTAATTTATGCTTAACTGAGTGGTGGTTTTCTTTGCGTGTGTGAAGGTAGAATTTTAAACAACAGCCAGTTCTGTTTCAGAAGTCTAAGGTTGTCTGTCTCACTGCAAATGTTTAATATTTTTTAAGGAAGCCCCTTTCATTGTATGAACTTTAACCGTGAATTGAGTGTGTCTTAAGGTAGAGACGTTTTGCTCCAGCTGCCTTAGTAATGTAATTCACTAGTTCAGATATCATTTAGGAAGGGGTATAACAAGCCATCAGAGCCAAGACTGCTAATAATTTCACGCTACATTTTTTAAGCAGAAATATTCAGCTTTTAACAGTTCTATGGTCCTAAAATCCTGTCCTTATCCCAAAACTGTGCGCTGTTCCTAGAGCAACCAGAGCTTCAGTCTTTGTCCTGTATATCATGGGTACAACATTTTGTAGCATGTAGACAATTTGGTGTTGATTTGGTATCAAGTTTTAACGTCCGAGTAAGTAATATTGACAGGCTGGTTTATTCACAGAATCATAGAGTGGTCAGAGCTGAAAGGGACCTTAAAGATCATCAAATTCCAAACCCTCTGCCCTGGGCAGGGACACCTCCCACCACACCAGGTTACTCCAAGCCCCATCCAGCCTGGCCTTGAACCCCTCCAGGGATGGGGCAGCCACAGCTTCTCTGGGCAACCTGTTTCAGTGCCTCACCACCCTCACACCAAAGATCCTGAGATCTAATCTCAATCTCCTCTCTTCCAATTTAAAACCCTTCCCCGTTGTCCTATCACTCCACTCTCTGACCAAGAGTCCTTCTCCAGCTCTCCTGGAGCTCCCTTCAGATCCTGGAAAGCTGCTCCAAGGTCTCCCCGGAGCCTTCTCTTCTCCAGGCTGAACCACCCCAGCTCTCTCAGCCTGTCCTCACAGCAGAGGTTCTCCATCCTTCTGAGAATCTTGGTGGCCTCCACTGGACCCGTTCCAACAGGTCCATGTCCTTTCTATGTTGCGGACTCCAGAGCAAAATTCTTTGGTGCTTAACTAGGAGATTGAAAGGGCTGACTGAGTTCTCTTCTCGCTTAGTTGGCACAGAATTTTTCAGCAGTTTCTGTGCTCAAGGGACCTTCAGAAAGATCAGGAGCTTTGGCTGTTTTAGGTGTGTGTGTGTGTGTGTGTGTGTGTAAAACCCCCTCCTTCCCAGAAATTGCTGGTCACATCTCCTGTGGAGGTGGTGGTAGGGTTGAACCAAGCATCGTTTGTTTAGTTTTTTTTTTTCTTTTTTTCTGGTTTTGTACAGTACATCTCTCCTGATGACTCCCTGTCGTTATGAAAATCTAGGAATAATGACAACAGAAATGCTTTTTAAATAGAAACCCCACAATAGTAATGAAAATGAAGAATGAATGAGAAGCCAACAAACAATGGAAGAGCCAAACCAAGGTGGTTTTTAGTAAAATTGCTGGTTTTTTTTCTAATTTTTCTTTTTTTCCCCTCTCTCCATGGTTTAAAAAGAAGTATGAAGTCAGGCAGGGGTTCAGTTCTGATCAGATCCATGATGTAGTGCTATAAGAGGGAGAGTTTGGTTTTTTTTAAATGTATTTTTTTTTTTTTTAAAGTTAAGACAGTATTTGTTGTCCTAGACCTTTGAATCCCATTTTTTAAATCCTGGCAGTGTTACCTCTTGCTGAGTGCCCTTGAAGCTTTTACTGGAATTTCTGGGAAAAAATGCTTCAACTGCAAAGGATGCTTCTTGCTTGTTGTTTTTTTTTAAACAGACTGTGCTTAGAAAAGTTGGGCAACTCGGTTCAGAGGATGCTTCATGACTATCCAAAGCCATTAGCATAAACTCCGTGGTTTCCAGTTAAACCTTCTCATTCCCAAGAAAATGTACCCCCTGTTTTTGGCTTAGTGTTCTAATGAAACAAAAGTTCTCATGACTGCGTTTATAAAAGAATCTCAAATACGATGTGGAGGCTTCCAGCTCACCAGTGGAAACTGGTTTGTTTAGAAGGATGTCACAACCAATTAAATTGAAATTCCGTGTGGTTTTGCCTATTTGGAGAATGCTCTGTGTAGGATCTAGAGCTTTCCTTGGATTCTATAGTGGTAATATCTGCTGCTTGAATGGGTTGATTAACGCTGCTGGCAGTTCAAGTAGGAAGAAGAAGAAAAAAAACCACAAAAAAACCTGAGGAGAAATTATGTTCAAGTGGGCAGCCAGTTGCAATATGATACCAGTCTTTAAATTCCTCGAGCCAGATTAGCATGATCTGCTTTATTCTTACAAATATGGGCCTTGGGGCTTTCTTGGTTGTCAAGCGAGTACGTTGAAGTCACAGTTCACTGCAGAGCCATATGCGTTATGGATATTGCATACTTCCAGCTTCCATGAGGAGGGGGATGAAAAAGAGAAGTGTGAATATTTTTCTTCTCAGGCTAGGTTGATGCAAGCTTAGGATGGAGAGGGAGGTGCTTTTGTAGAGCATTTGGCACTGTTAGATGTAAAAAAAAATATATATCTCAAAAAGTCTGCTTACCTTCAGGAAACTCTGTACTTTATTTCCCTCTTTGTGTTTCTAGGAACAGCTTAATTAAACAAGAAGCCTTTCAAGCATTGCCCAGGCGATGCTGTAAGATGGTTATACCTGTTCTCACTGAAGCTGTACCTGCTTCTTTCTGGGGCAAATTTGTGAATTAAGCGTGACTCACCCTTTTCACATGAGGCAAAAGCCATTTAAGAAGTTGTCAGTAAATTACGTGTGTGTATAAAATTTTTTTTTTATAGTTTTTTTCTTCTTTTCTGTGTAATTGGTTATTATTACCCTCCCTGGTTTGTTCTCTAGTTCTTGAGCACGCATTCCTATTGCTTCTGCTAATGCAAACACAAGGGAAATCAAGAGAAAAACCTTAAGTAAACTGAAAAGGTACTTTTCATGCTTGCTAGTTGAAGTCATTTTATCCAGAGACTATGTTTCTGGGTTTTTTCTGGGATAATCAACTCCAAGTTGGACTCCATATGGAAATAGATTTGTCTGGCCTTATGTATAATTTGGAGCTGGCTTTATAGTGCTGTTTTGGGACTGGCTGGAGGATTGCTTCCAGCCTGGCTGAAGTTTTCCAGCATCTGGAGGCAGGTGCTTGAGGGTCTTGGAGTTCCTCTGAACCAGGAACTTCAGCAGGTCCCTACCCTGGGAGCAGAGATTTATGCTTTTGCCCGTTTCCTTCAGGATTTCTGTGATTTTTCCTATTCGCCCTATCCCAGGAAAGTAACCAACTTCTCTGTGAAGACTCTGGGTGAAAAAAAAAAAAAGGAATAATGGGAAGGGACAAGCTGAAACTTCTGACTTGGGAGCTGTGGAAGATGGTATTACTCACGGTAGCTTTAGGCTGTCATGGGATAGAGTTGGAGCTGAACTTTCCATACAGGTTTAGAGTTCTGGAGAGGAGGTGGTTATGGTAATTGCGTCTCCAAGCCTACTTTGTTTCTATGAATGGAATGTGGCAGCATTTTTTTTTTTTTCCCACTTTTCATGCTTGAGTAGATTTTGACTGTGATCCAAATGGCTTAAAAATGTTAGCAAGG
This sequence comes from Thinocorus orbignyianus, assembly GCA_013400375.1. NCBI lineage: Eukaryota > Metazoa > Chordata > Aves > Ciconiiformes > Thinocoridae > Thinocorus > Thinocorus orbignyianus. The sequence goes on along the minus strand of VXBW01001330.1, from coordinate 123,453 downwards.
TGTTTGGGTTAAGATGGCAAGAAGTTTTTCTTTCCCTGGTTTTCAGCAAGGTGAGGTGAGGAGTCGGTTCCTCACCAGCTGACCTGGATTGACGCATCCCCAGTGCCTCTCTCTCCTTTCCTTAGCATGAACCTGCCCGTTCCTGGTTTGCCAGTCCAGCCTGATAATCCAGCAGGAAACTATTCCCTGAGGTGCCATGCAGGTGGAAGGGGGAGGGCTAGGAGTGGAGCTGTGCCACGGGGAAATGCGGAGTTGAGCTCTCATCTCAGTGAGCTCCAGGTCCCTCTGGATCCAGTACAGAGGGTGGAAGCCGAAGTTGATAAGGCATCAAAGTGTGATGAATGCCAAATTGTGCCCCTTGGGTTTCTCTGAAGGGCAGGTGTCAAGAGGACGGGGTCAGGTTTTTCCCAGGAGTGCCCAGTGAGAGTTCCAAGGGACAACGCAGGAAGTTCCATCTTAACATAAGGAGGAACTTCTTTGAGGGTGGCAGAGCCCTGGCAGAGGCTGCCCAGAGAGATGGTGGAGTCTCCATCTCTGGAGACATTCCAAACCCACCTGGACACACTCCTGTGGGACCTGCTGTGGCAGGGGTTTGGATGGGATGATCTCCAGAGGTCCTTTCTGACCCCATATCATTCTGTGATTTATCTGTATTTCCATTGATTGACAACTCTTTCAATTTTTTCCCCATCAGACATTTTTAGGGCTCCAGAGTTCATGCCGGGTGCGTTGCTTTAGCTTGGGTTGACCTCCCACTGTTGGTCAGCAAGGGTGAAGTGCCCACTCCTTGACCAGCCCCATGGTTACAGCTACAGCTAAATGGTTGGAAGTTCTCCAGAATCCTCTTGTTGGGGAAAGGACGCCATTTATTTCATCCCGAAATGCCACTCAACTCTCTTTGCCACCAGTCCTAGGTGCACTCCAGTAAATCATGTGCTGTCTTGACCACGTCGTATGCCAGTAGCCTCTATGGAAACATCCCCTGGCTCCTGTGTTGTGTCCCCTGTGGCCTCTTTGGCAGTTCATTCATACCTGTTTTGAGCTGCTCACACAGCCTGTGGTGTTACCTTGAAGGGTTCTGCACTCTTGTAGTTGTGACGTTATTTTTCTCCCACGTTTTTCAAGTGGCAAAAGGTTGGAATTGGTAATCAAATCTACCTCCCTTCCTGGACTCAGCTTAAAACGTGTGCTTCCCCTGTTATGAATTATTTAGCAGTCAGGCTGTGTGTAGCTTTCCTTGGATCGTGTGTGGAAACCTTTTTATAAACACAAACACGCTATAGCTGGTGCACCAGCACCTCGGAAGCGATTTTCCTATTGGGATTCTTTCTTTTTCTCTCCCCAAACTAATCCTCCTCCAGTGTCAGGCAGACAGGGAGGCAGCCTGATACTGGTGTTACTAATTTCGTGCTGGAAGACTTGAAAAGGGCAGGCTGATGAAATAGTTGAGGTGAAAGAATTTCATATTTTTTTTTAACTCAAGGTAACTTCGAGATTCTTTGAGATTGAGAAATCTACAGAGATTTCTGTTCAGGAATTTGAAGCCAGAGACTATTTTTGTAAAAGCAGATCCATAGTTTGCCATCGTAGGCTAGTACCTCCTTTTTCATGAAGGACTACAAATGCTACCTATTGTAGATAAATCACCCTAATTATATCTTTCCACCGTAATTACATGTGTAGTATTATTAGGTGGCATTAAAGATGCAAACCATCAACACTCATTGTCGGCAGATTTATTATTTTCATTGTAGTTCCCAGGCTGTGTTTTCTGAATTGTTGGTCCTGCTGATGTTGTGTTGAGCTATATCCTGCCTCTTCAAATCATGGCTTAATTTTATGGATTCCACATATCCTTTGCTGTAGATGCAAACCAGGCTGGAACTACAACACTTTGAGGAATCTTTATTTTTCTTGGAGTGATCGAGGAGGGGAATGATGTTACACCATGAAACCCCCAGAGCTTGTTAACAGCACAGCGCAGAAAGTGCCATCGTCTCTAACTGCAGGATTTTTATCTGTGACATCCTGGTTTTTTGGGAGGGATCTGAAGCCGACAAGTGATAGCAATTAAAGGAATCTTGGTAGTCCTATTAACAGGAATATGTGGTTAGGGAATGCTCTCGACAGCCGCTTTGTGTTACCAGCAGCAATATCACCCATTAACATGCTACCACATTTGCATTTTCTAGAACTGCAGGGTTTTTTGTCATTGTTTATTGTATTTTATTTAGTTTTTAAATTAAGAAAAAAAAAAAACATTTGCCAGTGGCTGCTGTGGCCCTTAAGGTTTACTTTGTAGAAAATTAGTCAGAATATAACTTGTACTCATTACTGAACTTGAGGGTGTAAATACGTAAGTATCTGATTTTGCTGGGCTGCTCCTGGAAAGAATTATTCTTTTAATATTCTGGGTTTTTTTTGTTTTTTTTTTTTTTCTTTTCCTTGATTTATCACCTGAATTTTAGCATTTAGCACTTGGAATTTAGCGTTGTGTGTTCTTACGCTTAGGTTTTCCTCTTCAAGAGCATTTAGAAAAGATTCCTGGTGTAGAAGCTTCCTGGTGATCTCACGGCAAACAGGGAAGTGGAGTTGAAGATAAAGATTTGAAACTCTCTTGGCTTTTTTTTCCCTGTTCCTGGCTCTATCTAGGACAAACAGCAGAAGGAGTTCATGTTATCCTTCTGTATTGTGCAGGCAAACCAGGATCTCTATGGGGATGATTTACTCTGATAGTTGAGTCATTCATCTCCAGCTTGCAGTTGTGGAAAATAAAGGGCTTCTCTGGGAAGAGAACTTCACTTCTAGAGTTAAAATTTTAAACTGCCCTCGTTTTGAATCTTCTGGAAAGGTCAAAGTTGGTACTAGATCTTGCAAGAGCCAAGTTTCACAATGCTACTAAGTAAGGTATTAACTTCAGTGCATCTGGGAGATCTCAGAATAGATGCCTGCATCTTCTCAGCCTTCCTGTTTAATTAATTTCTGTTGGTCATTATATCTACGTAGATCCTTTTTTTCAGGTCATGGAAGGAGGATGAGACCAGTAGGATTTCCTTAAATTATTTATAGTGTTCCCATGGCCGTCAATACAATATCTGAATGCTTTATGAAAGCTATGAAATGTGATGCTATAACCTCCTCGTTTTGAAATAAGGTTTGTGGGATTTAATACCTTCCCTCAGAGAATATCTGCTGATGGGTAGCAGAATGCATGTCAGGGAAAGAAAGAATTAAAGTTGATCACACTTTGCATTACATAAATGACTTTTATAGTCTCATGCTTTACAAATGCAGAGTGTCTGTGTTGGAGGTAACAGAAAGCATGATATAGGTGCTTACAAGCCATGGTTACAAGCAAACTTGGGAATTTAGAGGCATGGGCATCGATCTTTTTTGACAAGTAGTCACTTTAAAACACCTAATTCTGATTTGTGGGCTGGGCTGTGGTTCATACAGGCAGCACCTTCCTCTCCTTCGGGTCTGCAGTGGGAAAACCTCCAACCAAGACCAGTGAAGAAGTAACCTTCCTCTTCACTGACTGCTGGAGGTCCTTTGTGGGAGAAACCCTTTGAGAACGTGCTCCTTGTATGTTCCTCTTGATTTCGGTACCTTCTGACTCATCCATTTGCCTTCTCTTCTTGCAGGCAACGGAGCAAAGTTTCCAGGTTACCAAAGTTTATAACTTCTGAGTGGTAGCATAAAGTCTGATGACTTCTTGACAGCAAAGACCTAAACTATATCACTAGATACAAGTGTATTTATTAGTAATAAACAAAATATGTATTTAAATAAGACCCAAACTATATTACTAAACCCAAACTATCTCACTACAAAGTTTTGGCACAGATTAAAATTTGTAACTTGTTTAAACTTTGTAAAAAAACGACCGGGAGGGGAATTTGTGTGTGTGCTGTTTCTTGTTTCTATAGGAGCTGTATATGTGAACATCTCTTTCCTACACAGAAAAAAAAGAGTCTAATTTCCCTTCTTTAAATAGCTTATGATCTAAAACACAAGCCTTGGAGTAGCAGCTTAAATCAGGGAGTTTAAGGAGTGTGAGCAGGAGAAAAGGTATCCTCTGCACCTGAGTTGAGATGAAATTCCTGATTTGATTTTCAGATTTTAGAATCTTTAAATCACAACTGAGGAGAAAATCTCTACCCGCCCGTTATAAGTAACAATTTTTATGGTAAATAGGAAAACTGGACATGGAGGAGGCTGTAAGCCCATAATTTATGATCCAATGCCCAAGCACTTATGAGTGGAGCAACATAAGTCAGTAGAGGAGGCGAAAGTGCCATTTTTCATCTCCAGGACAGCATTAACTCTGTCAATGTTTTAGTGAAGGTCAATGTTAGCCAAGCAGTGATTTATAAGGAACTGCATAATTTTGGGGGTCAAAACCCAAAGTAAGGTTTAACTTCTGTCCATAATCACTTACAACTCACTGCTGCGTCTTTTCCTCCCTCCTGGTTCCCCCTCTCCCTTCCCCCCTTACGAACATTCCAAAGATAACCCAGAAATATTCTTGGGGAAAATCAACTTGAAGGCTCCGGAGAGCGCCTGTTGTAAGGAAGAGATTAGATTTGTTTGGACAGGAATGTGGAGTTGAGTTGCTCCTAGCGTGGTGTCACGCAAGTGCATGTAAATCGCTTTAACAAACAACGTTGGTCACATTTTATTTGACGTATGATGTTGTTATAAGATCTGTTTCTGTAAGCAGCCAATGTTGGAGATGGGAGAAATCAGCAGATAATTTTAGATGCTCGTAAACTGTGTTTATAAATTCCAAAAGTTGTGGGTTTTTCTTCTGGTTAGAGTAGCAGTTTGGGGTTTATTTTTTGTTGGTTTTGGGTGTTTTTTATGTTTTATTTTTTAGGAAAAAAAGCTTTTCTGTGTAATTATGTATGCACTGATAATAAATGCAACATTAACTGGAAATGCAACCACCAAATAAATCTGTTTTGCCAGATGTTGAAGCAGTGGGATTTCACAGGTGTTGCACGTGTGAATTCCACCATCTCTCTGTTTATGAACTCCCCTGGACCAACAGCTGGACCAAGACCTAAGGCAGGCTCCTGGATCATTTTGTAGAACCACAACAAATGTATTGGAAAAATTATGTTCTTGGGTTTTGTACATAGCAAATACAATTTCATGTGCTAATTTTCTGACCTTGAGCTTCCATTGCTCTTGGTTTTTCAAGCTTAATATAAGCAATAATTTGTTTTAAGCCACGTCTGGCTCATTTCATAGAATCATAGAATGGTTAGAGTTGGAAGGGACCTTCAAGATCACCCAGTTCCAACCCAGGGACACCTCCCACCACCCCAGGTTGCTCCAAGCCCCATCCAGCCTGGCCTTGAACCCCTCCAGGGATGGGGCAGCCACAGCTTCTCTGGGCAACCTCTTCCAGGGCCTCATCCTTTTTGTCAATAATTGGGTGACCAAGTGCAAGGAAATAAAGTGATTAATGACCACTGGAGAAGAAGCCTTAAGGAAGGACTTGAGGTGAAAGCTTTGGTTCTCCCTACCTTGCAGAAAAGCTCCTTTTTCTTTTCTAGCCATGTGAGTAAGGGATTTCTGATGTTTCCAGCTTATCTTTTTTCAACTTGATGGGATCGATCCGAGTGGTGGATGGGGGAGATGTTGCCTGCTATGATTTAAACCTTCTGCCAGATGAGCACTTGGAACCATGAAGTTGAGCAAAAGCTGTAGAGGTTGTCCCTGTATGGTATCTCCTGGTAGCACAACCTAGGAAGACCCTGTTTGGGGTCTTCAGGAAGGTGAGTGCCAAGAAGACCTGGCAGGTGGGTCCATGTCTAGCCAAGTGCTCCCTCCCCAGCTGTTGGAGCAGGAGTTTTGTAGGTACTTAGTGGGGAGAGTCTTGTAGTCTTGTGCTTTGGTCTCTGTCACTCCGTTGGGAATTGGTTGGCTTCAGCTTGTCAGACCTCCAGGCTTTTGGTCTCTGTGTATCCTCAGCATGAAGAGCTTCTCCTCAAGCCTTTTTTCCTCCTCCTTTATGGGGGAAGCCAAAGAAAATTTGAGTATGTTTAAATATATATATATTTTTAAATGTATGGTTGTGGTTTTTTTGTTTGTTTGTTTTGGTGCTTTGATTTTTCAAGAACAGGCTGGGGCTGTTCAGCCTGGAGAAGAAAAGGCTCTGGAGAGACCTGAGAGCAGCCTTCCAGGATCTGAAGGGAGCTCCAGGAGAGCTGGAGAAGGGACTCTTGGTCAGGGAGTGGAGTGATAGGACAAGGGGAACGGTTTTAAATTGGAAGAGGGGAGATTTAGATTGGATATTAGGAAGAAGTTCTTTGGTGTGAGGGTGGTGAGGCACTGGAACAGGTTGCCCAGGGAAGCTGTGGCTGCCCCATCCCTGGAGGGGTTCAAGGCCAGGCTGGATGGGGCTTGGAGCAACCTGGTGTGGTGGGAGGTGTTCCTGCCCAGGGCAGGGGGGTTGGAACTGGATGATCTTGAAGGTCCCTTCCAACTCTAACCATTCCATGATTCTATGATTTTACTTTGTTGTTTTTGTTTGGTTTTTTTGTTTGTTTTGTTTCATTTGTTAGTTTTGAGCACTTTATTAGTTTTTTTTGTTGTTTTTGGCTTGTTTTTATTTCCCTGCTGCTGAGTTTCTTCCAAGCCCGTGGCTGAGCTCCCCCTCTCTTCACCCCGACCCTGTGTGGGGGGACCCTTGGCTGTTCCCACGGGGCTGGCGGTGACCGGCAGGTGGCGAGAGAGAACGCGCAGCCGCCCGCCAACTACCGCGGGGGCGCGGTCTAGTAACGGCTCTTGGAGCCGGTGTTCTAGGCAGTGACTCTGGTTTTTGTCCGTTTTGGTTTTTTTTTTTT
>VXBW01001330.1:84347-116510 GCA_013400375.1 Thinocorus orbignyianus | reverse complement strand
GTTTTTTTGTTTGTTTTTGTTTTGTTTGAGGTTTTTCGTTTTTTTTTTTTTTTGTTTGTTTGTTTTTTTTTGTGGTTTTTTTTTGTGTTTTTTTGTTTTTGTTGGGTTTTGTGTTTTTCGTTTTTCGGGGTTATTTTGTGTTTGTTGTTTTGTTTGTTGTTTAAATGTATGGTTGTGGTTTTTTGGTTTTTTTTTGTTTTTTTTGGCTTTTTTTTTGTTTTGGGGTTTTTTGGTGTTTTGTGTTTGTTTTGTTTTTTGTTATTTTTTGTTTTAGTTTTTTGGGGCTTTTAGCTTTGATTTTTTTTGTGGTTTTGATTTGGCTTGGTTTTTGGCTTTGGTTTGGTTTTTGACTTTGGTTTGTGTTTTGTGTTTCTTCATTTTTTTGCTATATTTTGTTTTAGTTTTTTGAGGTTTTTTGGTTTGGTTTGGTNTTGTTTGTTTTGTTTTTTTTTTTTTTGGTTTTGTGTTTTTTTTTTTTTTTTTTTTTGTTTTTTTTTTTTTTTTTTTTCCTTTTTTTTTGCCAGCCTAAGCTAAAGAGAAGAGAGGCAAATCCCTCAGCAAATCGGAATAAGCACATTTTTCCCAAGGTCTGATCAATGAGGGATTTATTTATTTATTTTGTCTCCATAATTGAAGAGGAAAATTTCCCCCAATCCTGAATTTCTCTCCTATCTGTCACCTGCGACACTGGTGTCTCTCAGATTTCCCTTTACCAGCCGTTTCCTTTTTCCCAAAGGTTTATAGAAGCTGATGAGTTTGAGGTGGGAAGGTGGAAAAATGTTAAAAATAAGGGTTAAAAATAAAGGGAAGCCTGTGGGCTTCGTTGGAAAGCTGGAGTGGCTGAGAGTGTTGGGAATTTAAATGTGGAAATATCCGTGAAACACCTTCTCCCCTCCAACTCCTCTCTTTGAGTTGTCATGATTTTTTTTTATTATTACTTGGCTCTCGAATTGCTTTAAGAAATTCAGTGAAATGGCTTAAAATTATGCATTTAAGCCATGGGAAAGAATTCTGTGGGTCAGAGATGATCTCCTGAGAGCTCCAAGATCCAGGTACTTCTTGGCTATTTTAATTCTTAAATATTAGGACTGCAAACATGAACTTTCAAAAACTTTAGCGTATGGAGTGATAGGATTGAGTCGCGCTGGCTTCCAGCCCCGCAGTGTCCTCGGCGCTGGCCTGTGGGGAGATGTTGGCCGTGTGTTTGGAATCCAGGCACTTCGGGAAGTTTCCTATTCAAAACCTCATTATTTAATAATTGTAACGCCTTGTATTTTCTTGGTTGTCTCTTCCCAGTGTGGAATTGCTTATCTGGAGAAGAGCAAAGCCAACTCGCTTCTCCCAGTTCCCTTCTCCTGCTTCTTCTCCTTCGTTCTGAAGTTCTGTAAACGCTCTAAAAAAGGCTCTTCTGGAAAAATCGCTTTGCTGTTTGTGTTGGTTTAATGCTTAACGCTGCCTGCCTGTCCTTTGTACCGGCAGCTGTGGAATGCCCTGCTGCCGGGGAGTTTGGGTGTTTCCTGATGTGCTCAACCATAGAGAAACTTCCTCACAAAAGGAAAGGATTTAAGTTGGGTTTCGGTATTTTCAGTTTTTGAAAGAAGGACGTTTCAGGAGTAACATTTCCATAGTTCTGTGCACAAATGTTTTACTCGATCTTGGACAACTTCTCCTGTGTTGCACGTTGATAATTAACTTCATAATTAATTTATATCCCACTTAGTGGACTTGCAACTGGTTTAGAAGGGTTTTAAAGCAGAAGCTCTGCTGGATTTTTGTTGCTCCTGGAAAAAACAGGGGAACCCAAAGTAGGGAAGGACAGAAGCTGAAGTTCAGTAGGTATATTAGGAGTTAAAAGTTGTACTTTATCTTCCTGACTCTTCTTTTCATTGCTTGTTTTCCACACTGTAGAGAAGAGTTGATTTATTGTCCTGAAAACTTGCAGGTTAATAGTTTTTATACTTTGTGTGGTGCAGCAGGGCTGGCCATGTCCATGATGCTCATCTCTTACATATATTTTCAGGAAACTTGGTCGTGTAGAATCTGCTTTGCCACGAGGAGTAAGGGAAGCTCAGGGAGATATTAGGAATATTTTGAGCCACTGTCACTATTTGGACAAATCAATTCCTTAAGTTTTTTTGGGAAGTTATTTTTTTATTATACTTGTATTATTATTATTATACTTGTATTGGAAAACAGGAAAATCACCTATTAGCTTTATCTTTTTTTTTTTTAACTGCAATTTCCAAGCTTCTTTCTCAGCAGCCTCCAAATATGAATCTTGCTGATAATTTCACAAGGACCATCGACTACTTTGAAGCAGTTACAGTCCTTATGAAATCTGTACAAGGAGGAAGGAAAAGTGAGGAGGCAACAGGAGAAGGAAACCTTGTAGTTGTTGGCACGTTATCTTGGGACTGGCTGAGCACGCACCTGGGAGGGACGAATGCCTGGTGGCAAGGCTTTGAAGAACATTGTGAGATACGTTGGTCTAATTTAAATTGGATTTTAATTTGGCAATTGATAAGGGAGGTTCTCAACGTGTTGGGAAAGGAGAAAACAAGCTTTCCTTACAGGGAGGTATGCAAAATGGCAAGTGGGGAAATTAAAGTTAGTTAAAAAAGAAAAAAGGAGACAAAAAGGTGAGTATTAACTCTTCTTGTAACTGCTTTAAGAAATGTAGTGAAATGGCTTAAAGTGGGAGATGTGCATTTAAACCACAGGAAAGAATTGTGTGGGTCAGAGATGATCTGAGGGCTCCTGGGCTGGGTGGAAGCAAACACCACAAAGGTCAACCTGCCTGCAGAGGGGTTTTACCAGTAAAATAAGTTTTTGAGCCGAGGGCTGTTACCAGTGGCAGCTCTCAGAAAGGAAGAGTGTGTGTTTGAGACAGGACCTTCCAGGATCTGAAGGGAGCTCCAGGAGAGCTGGAGAGGGACTCTTGGTCAGGGAGTGGAGTGACAGGACAAGGGGGAATGGTTTTAAATTGGAAGAGGGGAGATTTAGATGAGATATTAGGAAGAAGTTCTTTACTGTGAGGGTGGTGAGGCACTGGGACAGGTTGCCCAGAGAAGCTGCGGCTGCCCCATCCCTGGAGGGGTTCAAGGCCAGGCTGGATGGGGCTTGGAGCAACCTGGTGTGGTGGGAGGTGTCCCTGCCCAGGGCAGGGGGTTGGAACTGGATGATCTTGAAGGTCCCTTCCAACTCTGACCATTCTGTGATTCTGTGACTGGAATATTTGTGAAATCTCCCCGTGTGGAAGCGTGTGTGTGGAGGAAACCTTAGTTTGGTTTCAGTGGTTGCTGCTGTCATCAAAATGAGTGATTTGTGGAACATTTTTTGTTCTTCTTGATAACTGGTGTTTCCAAGGATTATATCAAGAGTGGATTTCATCCAGCGTCCTAGGGTTTGAAGAGAACGAATGCGTGGTGTTGAGATGTGGGGCTGCATACAAATAAGGGCTGGCCTGGGCTTTGGAGACCCATTTTTGTGACCTCCCATGTGCCATGCGCTCTCGTCCAGCCTTTGGAAGGGCTGAGATCTGTGCAGTAATACCTCTGGAGCATTCCACTGTTGGAATGAGCCTGCCAGGACATTTCCAGCTGAGAAACGCCTCGTCAGCACTGTCTGGCAGAGCCCTGGCCCTGGGAGAAAAACAGGTTTTGTTGGAGAGAGCAATTATGGTGGAGCTAACGAGGAGGGTGCAGCTTAAACTCAGACCTCCAGGGTAGAGTCCACTGTAAAAAGGACTATCAAAGTTTGTCAGAAGACAGGAGATAAAGAGATATCCCATTGATGGAGGCTTTCACAGCAGTTAATCAAAGGAGGTAGTTACCATGAAGAGCAGCAGAATGCTTTCAAAGACAAATGAAGGGGTTGGACTGTGCAGTGAAGGGTGGGTAATGCTGCATTCAATTTAAACTGGAGTGTGTGTGTGTGTTGGGTTTTTTTTGACACATTACTAACAGTCTTCCTGGGGTCAGATAGTGGAGAGAAAAAATAAGTGTTAAACCCAACAGGGCCTAATATTAGAAATATTCACCCTACTCACACGCCACGGAGTTGGGAGCTGCTGATATCTGTTGGCTGTGAGCTGCTATCCAGGCAGCTTTGCCCCGCAGACATAGCCCACAAAGTGCAAGGAGCAGAATGTTTGGCAGGTTTTGGTTTATTCTGATTTGGACTGTCCTCCCAAGTGTTTTGATAGCGTGGGGGGAGGAGTAAAGCAAGAACTCAGGTTATCTTTGCAATGACTTCAATTTTTTGGCATGAGATGAATAACATCGTTTTGATTTTTTTCTTTATTTTTATTTTTTAAAGGTTTTAATGTGGGGCATGCCTTTTGCTTCCTGTGAACGGAGTTGCTGTCGTGCCTTTGCATTATTAGTGAGATGAATCTTTGTGTTATCAGTAAATGTGAGAAAGTTTGGATTTCCCATAAACCTGGCGAGAGTATGTAGTTATTTGATTCACAGATCGGTGTGTTTTGAAGCCTCTCAGTAAAAGGGAGTGATTTTTGAAGAGGGAAATACTGAAAAGCTTTTAACCCCTGGGGGAAGACATACGTGTTTACCATGTTTGTGCTGCTCCATTCATAGGCATCAGCGCCTTTTTCAAAGCTGCTGAAAACATGTTGCGTAGATTTTAACGAGACCATAAATTAAATGGGGCAAAGTTACACCTGGAATGAGTTGTACAGACCCTGTAGATCCCTTTCCTTGCAGAGAATGGCTGGAGAGCAGCCCTGAGGAGAAGGACTTGGGAGTGCTCCTGGATGAGAAGCTCCCCAGGAGCCGGCAGTGCGCGCTGGCAGCCCAGAAACCAACCCCAGCCTGGGCTGCAGCAAAAGGGTGAGCAGCAGGGCCAGGGAGGGGATTCTCCCCCTCTGCTCTGTGCTCCTGAGACCCCACCTGGAGTCCTGTGTCCAGCTCTGGAGTCCTCAGCACAGAAAGGACATGGACCTGGTGGAACAGGTCCAGCGCAGGGCCACCAAGATGATTAGAGGGATGGAGCACCTCTCCTATGAAGACAGACTGAGAGAGCTGGGGTTGTCCAGTCTGGAGAAGGGGAGGCTTCAGGGAGACCTTGGAGCAGCCTTCCAGGATCTGAAGGGAGCTCCAGGAGAGCTGGAGAGGGACTCTTGGTCAGGAAGTCTAGTGACAGGACGAGGGGTAATGGTTTTAAATTGGAAGAGGGGAGATTTAGGTTGGATATTAGGAAGAAATTCTTTGCTGTGAGGGCGGTGAGACCCTGGAACAGGTTGTCCTGAGAAGCTGTTGATGCCCCATCCCTGGAGGGGTTCAAGGCCAGGCTGGGTGGGGCTTGGAGCAACCTGGTGTGGTGGGAGGTGTCCCTGCCCAGGGTAGGGGGGTTGGAACTGGGTGATCTTGAAGGTCCCTTCCAACTCTGACCATTCTGTGGTTCTGTGACTGTGTTGGTGACAAATTAATGTACTCTGTGGTTGTTCATGTTGCCACCTTCTGTGATTGGGACAGTGTCTGTGCTGGTGGAGTGGTCCATCTTAATGACTCTATTAAAAGGAGAAGAAATTAATGGAATTAGGAGGGAAATGGTGGCTGCTTTCAGATAAAGTTTACCATAGTCCATTCAGAAGAAATCCTTTCAAGTGCTTGTTGCGTGTAGCAGAACATGTTAACGGTCGGGATTACTGGGCCTGTTTCAGAGGTGGCTGATGGCTTCAGTGTAAGAATGAATTCTTGAAATTCCTCTCCCGGTCACGGTGAAAATATGAAAAAAATACGGTGCTTAGTAGCCAAGCAACAAAAAGTTGACATCTTGTTGTTGGTACTTTTGATCTAGTATATAAAGCAGTTGATTATAATAGGAAATGAAGTCAAGTTTGTTAAGACTTAATCTCGGGGAGACTGTATGTGTTCTGAAGACAATCTTTAAGGATTGTCAGCAATGTTTGTGTTTGTCCCCTGACAGAGGGAGCAATGTCATGAAATAGCTGAAAATGGTACATCTTTTCATGCTTCAGACCATGGAAATATCAAAAGATTAGTGTTACTACTCTTTTTGAAAAGGACAAGCGATCTACTTAAGTTTTAAAACATGGTGAGCCGAAAATTCTTTGAACTTGAGCCAAGAATCACGAGTGGGTGACAAGGCAGTACTTCGGAGAGACCTCCCAGTCTCCTAATGAATGGAAACAGGGAGTGACTCTTTATTTTCAGTAAATAAGAACGTCATACACTGCATGCACGGTACAGCAGAGCATGCTGTGGAGTAGTAAATATTTGATTGTCAATTACAGGAGATAATTGCTTTTGTCAGACTGGAGTACGTGGAAATACAGAGGCAGGCTCCAAAACTGTATGTACCCTGCAATTGAAAGGCTCTTATTAGAGCTTATTTTGCACTTGAGAGGAGGCTCTTCAATTATGGTTTTTAACCATCTTTTTTTAAAAAAATAAAAATAATGGGAATAATGGGTAGAAAAACTGAACGACCAAATACTGCTTCTTATTCTTATTCTTATTCTTATTCTTATTCTTATTCTTATTCTTATTCTTATTCTTATTCTTATTCTTATTCTTATGGAGGCTAATTCGATCAGTGCAGTATTTGTGTACTGCAACACAGTTCTGTTACTTGAGAGGTGAAAATAGTTCATTAGGTCACAAATATAACCGTTATGTCATGCTGTAATCTCAAGGTAAAACAAAGTTAAAATGGTTTTGATAACCTAGTGCCGTAGTTTGATTCCAATAAAGGGAAAAAAAAAAGGAACAAACCTGCTGTGACCTTATTCAATCACTTCCTCTGATTTATTTGTTTTTATTAGGTGCATTATTGAAGAGCTGAAGTCTGATATACCTCTCAGTATGGATTTTTGGAGTGATATCAGGAGACTTGCTAAAAAAGTTCATGCAACCTTCAAAAATCTCGTCTTGAGAAATAGTTCTTGAGAATAGTGGTGTTCTGTATTCAAATACTAGTTCTTTTAATTTGTCATGTCTTTTTTGGCTTGGATTTACATAGCCATGTATTGTTGGAACAGACTGGAGCAATTTGTGACCTACAGATTAAGGTTTAGATTTAATTGTTTATTTGAGTTGCATCTCTGAACAGATTTATTATTATTTTTTTAAACTTTAAAGCAAAACAAACCCCCCAAACTCTAGCCCTTTATGGATTGAATTGCCTCCCTGGTTATGTTTATCACTGTCAACTGCACTTCTTTACCATCCTCAGGTATATAAAGTGGGAAAACGGTGTTTCCTTGGTACCTCTATTTAGAAAAAAGACCTTTTTTCTTCCCCCACATGATTACACGCCCCAACTGGTCTCCTAGCCATTATATTAATAGGTAAAATTAATCATTGTATGCAAATTTGCAGAGATGATTCTGCCCCTGATGGAGCAGTGGACATTCTTCACCGAGGGAAGGCACCTGGAAAGAAACACCCTCTGAGGCTCGAGTTCAAGTTTTGTATTCAAGTCAGCTGCCAGCTGGCTTGAGGTTTTTAATCGCTCACTCTGAATTTTATTTAATTATGTTAATCAAGGAATAGCTGAAGAATAGCTGACTATTAAGCGGTCCTAATGGCTATTCTATTAATAGCTGAGGGCTAACATAGCAGTTAGCTCGCTGAAGTGGTTTTTTTCCCTTTCTTTTCCTCACCAAACTGTGTCTCTTCTCCTTTGCTTCTCCTGCAGTGGATCTGGCTAGTCCCACGGACGGAAGGTGCTAACGGAGAGTAAAACGTTTCCTAGTGCTGGTGTAGCCATGTATTTGTTTTATGCAGTGTGCTTCTAGCTATGTTTAACTTTCCTCTAATTTTAGAGATAGCGCTTGGAACATTTTTATATAAGCTCAGACCCAGGCTTCTTCCTTCAACGTGGTATAACTCAAGCCTTTAAAATTAGCAGAACGTTTTCTAACAGGGTTGAAATACCCACAGCGATTGCCTGAGGCTGTAGATGGATTTATCTACCTCTAACTACAAAAGATTAGATATAGGTGAAAACCCTACTTGTATAAACCGTGTGCATGTGCCTGTTATAAAATGAGAAAGCATAAACTGGAATGTGGTGGTGTTTGTCCTCTAGAACACGGAGTTTTCTCTTTGTATTTCTTAGTTTTCTGTTAACCTGTTGGTTAGTGACTCCAGTTTCCTTTCTCTGCTCGAGCTGAAAGCTTAGGAAATAATCTTTCAGTATGCCATTAATGGGCTTGTCCTTCCTATGGATGCCCTAAAAAAGCATTTTTAAGATTCGTGGAATCTTTAATACAGCATCTCTGCTGTTCAGCTGATTGTTCAGTGAGAATTAGGAAACTTCATGAGTTCTGTCGCTGGTGCAGTTAAACCTTTTCACACTTGGCTTATCTGAGCAAGGAAGTTGTCCTTGTGCCATTTTTAAAATAGCTGTGACTAAAGGGAGTCTTTTGGGGAAAAGCTAAAAGTTCTTTTGCATTGGGAAGTGTTGCAGCCTTCCACAGAGGTGTAATATTTGCTGGAAGGAACTAACATTTGATTTTGATGGAATCCTCAGCTCGAGTGAAGTCCACTCCTTTTCGTGGTGGATTAAGAGTGAGTCTTAAGAAACTGATCTGGCTGCTGCTTATCACAGTTGAGTGAATGCAATCTCCAGCCCCTAGTTCCACCGTCCGGCTCTCAAATCCTTTGGTTTTACTTGGCTGCTCTCACACTAAACCTGTGAAATAGAAATTTGAAGAAGTTTGTCTTTTTTTTTCTTTTTAAAGGAAAATCTAGCACAAGGTACATTTATGCTTTGTTGCTGTTGTGGTATAGATTAGGAAATGAGATTTAAATGACTTATTAACAGTCAGGCAAGGGCTGATGATGAAGATAGGATGGGCAGTTCACGACCTAGGTGTAGCAGATGTAGAGACAGGTAGGCTGACACCAGGCCACCTTCCTCGGTGTCCCTTTCTAGAGATGTCTACTTCCAGAGATTATCTTCAAGATTATTTTACTTATCTGTATGGGACTCCTGTTTTCCTCATGATAAAGAGCTTGAATGACCATGTAGGGCTACAAAAGGAAGACTTATGTTGTTTTTAAGTGAATCTTTTCCCTTCAGAACAACAACAAACCCAACACAGAAACTGTTATAGGGTTAAGAAATTTATTGAAGACACGGTGGTACTGGTGGAGAAGCAACCTGAAGGATGTTTTCTATTCTTACTCTGCAATAAAAACTTGTTGTTTGCCCATAATGTGTATTGCTGCCAGAAGGGGAGGGTTTTCACTTCTGTCATAGAATTGTAGAATGGTTAGAGTTGGAAGGGACCTTATAGATCAGTACCGACACCTGAGGAATTCCACTTGTCACTGGGCTCCCCTTGGATGTCAAGCTGTTGACCACAACTCCTTGAATGTGACCATCCAGCCAATTCCTTATCCACCGAGTGGTCCACCTGTGAAATCCATGTCTCTCCAATTTAGAGACAAGGTCGTTGTGAGGGACAATATCAAAGGCTTTGCCCAAGTCCAGGTAGGTGACATCAGTTGCTTTACCCTCATCCACCAACGCTGTAACCCTGTCATAGAAGGCCACCACATATGCCAGGCATGATTTACCCTTAGTGAAGCCATACTGGCTGTCACCAGCCACCACTTCCTTATTTTCCACATGCCTTAGCATGGTTTCCATGCTGTCCTACTCATTTGTGTCCTTTCTCTGATGCCAGCGGAAGGATAAGTGTCTGAGGCCATGGCCACCTTGTCAGGGATAGGACCTCTTTATGCTTATTGGCTTCACCAGAGCAGGTCCTGTATGGAGAAATGCAGAGATCTCAACAGACTTGAACGCTTTTGAGTCTTGTTTTCCTTTTATGCAAAGTTGGCCATGAGTGCTTTAGAAGGTGTGCTGGCAGAACACCTAATTGAGAGTTTTGTATTTGCTTGGTTAGAAAGATTTGCTGAAATAGGTGATGCCTGACAGATTGACTCCAGGCCTCCTGGGGGGAGAGGTACCATTACCAGCGGTGTAAATGCCAAGTCATAAGGGTGTGTGGGATAGCTGTAAATACTGGTATATTTTCCTCACCACTCTGATCAATAAGCATTTCAGCAGTGATATCACACAGAAAGTAAAAAATGAAGAGATTGGCACTTTTCTGATAAAATGGGCAGTTTAATTATTCAGGTGTGTAGTCGTTTATTAAGTTTAACCTGTGTTGTTTCCATTAGGACACTTTGTGCTCAGGATGAGTGAGTATTGCAAACTGGGAATTGGAAGAGGAAGGTGTAGGGGTCTTAAAGGCTCTATTCATGGTCTGTGAGCACACAAAATACCGTCTAATTTTTTCTGGCTGTACTTCAGTGGTGACTCCAGAGAAACTGGGGAACTATTTGAGGAATAAGATGAATAGTCTGGGAAAACACCTTTGGAGGCAGAACCTCTTCTTTGTGTGCGGACTGCAGTTATTTCACTTTTTCCACGCAGTTTCAAAGCAGAATTGGTACGTGATGCTGAGCTTGGCAGCCAATTTGCTCTTGTGGGATTGCTAAGTGAAATTGACTAATTGCTAATGAGGCTACTTACTCTGGCCTGCACTTTGTAGTTTCTCTGTAGTAACTCTTGCAACAGGTTTGGGGACTGGCACAGGGGGTGACCTCCTGGAGAGCAGCTCTGAGGAAAAAGAACTCGGTGTCCTGGTCATCCTGTTGTCCACTACNAAGAAGCTCAATCTCAACATGAGGAGGAACTTCTTTCCTGCGAGGGTGGCAGAGCCCTGGCAGAGGCTGCCCAGAGGGGTGGTGGAGTCTCCATCTCTGGAGACTTCCAAACCCACCTGCACCAAGATCCTATGCAGCCTGCTGAAGGAGGACCTGTTCTGGCAGGGGGTTGGTCTAGATGATCTCCAGAGATCCCTTCCAACCCCATATCATTCTGTGATTCTGTGAATTCTCATAGTGAATACATATAAATAAGAAGATACTTGCCATCTTACTTCAGATATTGTCAGACTCTACAGAAGACAGTTTTTCCATAATCATGGATGAAAGATCAGGGTGTAGAAAGCTACATTGTATAAATTTGAGACTTATTTTCAGTAGACAAAAGCAATTAGACAAAACTATCATGAATTTCTGTGAAATGTGGTCACAGTAAGATCTTGTGAAAACTTTAGCTATATGATACGGGTAATGGGATATTGGGCTTTTCACTTTGAGGTCACAACTGCTGATGTGGCCCTGGTTCAGTAGTCCAAAAGTCATTAATATGTGATGTGGAAAATGAGATAATGCGAAATGCTGGAATGGTTAATCCAAATGTATGTTCAGTTGCTTAAGAATGAAAGAACGACACAAAGACAGGCTGAATCATCCCCTCGGTTTTGTGAGCAGTCTCTTCCCAGAAGCCGTGTGAGCACGATCACACACGGAACTTTCATCTCAGAGTTCTGATGTTGATTTAGTTTTTTTAAAGAATAAATAAATGAGTCTCACTGGTATGCTCACAACCGGGAATATTAAACTATGATTTAAAACGCCACTTGCATAAACAAAACCAATTTGGATGCCAGTGGATAATGTGATGTCCAACCTTATTATAAACTTTTATCATAGATTAAATTAGTATTGTTCAAATGCCTGGGACGTTTTTCATATACCACCTACCATGAACTATTAAAAGCTAGGTAGTTTTCCTCTAGTTTTTTCCTTTCCAGCCTGGGAGGAGGAAATAATTAATGATCATGCGCTGTCAAAAAGTCCAAGGCAGAATGCAGTTATGAAACAGTCTTCTGTGCAGATATTTAGAGAGGAAGAGGAGCTAGCGTTGACTAACAGATAGCGTAATTGACTCACATAGCATAATTTCCTTTTCTTTTTTTCATTCCCCCAGGCCTCACAAAAGTGTTTTGTATCTTGAAACATGTTTAATGGAGCTATTAAAAAGTAATATCTTCTGTTTAGGAGCTGCACTGGTGTCATGGGATACCACCAGTGAACCAAAATCACTGAGATCAGAGTCTTGTTCTAAATATTTAAAAACAACTTCTAAAGCATATTTTTTTTTATATTATTTTTCTTTTTTTTATTGGGATGACTTAATATATAGAAGATCTTATTGGCCCAAAATGTTAGTTTGAGACTTTGTGGATAAATTTAGGCTTCTAGAATCACATTTTTTTTACAAGTATCCTGGCTGTTACAGCTGAAGTAATATTTTGGCCAAAAAAAGAAGATATTACAGACGATTAGACCTCATAAACTGTGGAGGTAGTACCATGGATACAGTGTTCTTCATTTTGATGTCCTTTTGGAGGAGGAAAAGGCCAATTCAGATAGAAATTCTGAATGTTTGCATGCTTACTGAGAGATGGTTGTATCTTGATGCTGCATTTTGTGTTTGATGTGTTTTTCTAGCAATTATAGAACACGGGTAGGTTAGGTTGTGCCTCTGGGTTTGCTTTCAGTATTTAGGCACCAGGGAAGTGCAAGGCAGTAGAGTTTTTCTCACTAGGTAGGCTTGAATGAAAAATCATAGGGATTTTTCCAGTCTTTTGTGGTCTGAAGGGCTCGAGTAGTGCTGTCATGGGAGAGAGCAGCACCTGCCAAGCATGTTCTGGGTAATTCTTCCTGTGGATCAGAACAACTCTTGGACCAGGGGAGGTTTTGGTTGGATATTTGGAAACACTTTTACACTGAAAGTGTTGTCAAGCGTTGGAAGAGGCTGCCCAGGGCAGTGGTGGAGTCTCCATCCCTGGAGGTATTTAAAAGCTGGGCAGATGTGGTGCTGAGGGACATGGGTCAATGATGGGTTTTGTCAGTGTTGGGTTGATGGTTGGACTGGATGATCTGAAAGGTCCTTTTGCACCCAGACCATTCTATGATTCTTGGATTCTGCTATTCTTTCCTCAGCTAAAAAGAAAATGAATAGTAAGTAAAGGGTTTGGTATTTTTTTTCATCTCCTCCCTTTCTTAGGAGTGCTTTCCAACTTCCCTGTTTAGCTGGAGATAAAGGTATTTGAACAAGTTGCCACAGGATAAGGTCGGGCATGAACTTCAAGCATGCCAATGGCTGTGGACTTGGATGTGTGGAAAGAACCTACTGCTTAATTTATGTTGAAACAGGATTTAATGGCTAGATGACGAAGCAGGAATGTTGGGACCTGTTTTCTCCCTTGTATTGTAGCCTGAAGTTGAAGGGGGGGCTTAGTGATATGGTTTAGTGATGGGTTTTGTCAGTGTTGGGTTGATGGTTGGACTGGATGATCTGAAAGGTCCCTTCCCACCCAGGCACTTCTATGATTCTTCTGAGCATGGGATGAGGGGAAGGTCTGGGACTGGACTCACTGTATCTGCTTCTGCTTTAGGGGACAGCAGCAGCAGCCCGAATTGTTTCTGCTGTGAAATAGTGGCTATTTAAAAAGTGTGGGTTTAAAAACAGTTGGATGGGTCCAGTTGGATGGGGCTTGGAGCAACCTGGTCTGGTGGGAGGTGTCCCTGCCCAGGGCAGGGGGGTTGGAACTGGATGATCTTGAAGATCCCTTCCAACTCTAACCATTCTATGATTCTGTGACTGGAATATTTGTGAAGTCTCCGTTGTGGAAGCATGTGTGTAGGGAGGAAACCTTAGTTTGGTTTCCAACTCTAACCATTCTGTGATTCCATGGATGCTTCCATAATCAAATCCAAAATGGCATTGCCTTTTTGGAAGGTGCGGGTCTGGGAAGGAGTTCTGTAAGACAGAAACTGGTCTGGATAAAGTAGCTTTAAAGTTCTTTGGGGAAGTTTTGGAAATAGTAGTAGAAAAATAGCATGAGTTTGTGCTTATGGGTGTAGAATTATAAGATGATGTCTACAGAAAGGCTTATGGCTGTCCTTGTACCCAAAATATCCAGACATGTTTTAAAGCACAAGATTCTGTTTCAGTGGGTTTTACAAATCAAAGTAATCATTAAGACATGTTGTTTCTAGATGCTGGTAATCCCTCTTTTATCAGCATGCTTGGATAAAACAGCTCTAGAGGAGCTCTGCTTCCTCACATATAAGAAAATGTAAGGTGTGGCAGTGATAGAATGGGATGGTGTGTGACTTAAAAAACCCAACAACCCCATCTCCCCCCAAAAAAAACCCCAAAACCAAAGCAGTCTCATGCGCAACCTGTGCTGTGTATGAAAACTTTGGTGTTAGAAAGCCTTGATGCAGCTACATCTGTGATGTAAATTCAAGCTTCTCCCCAAGAAATGTAAACCAGCCTTGTATCTGGACAGTATTTCATGCGAGGATTTGCTTTCAGAGTGTAAATTCACATGTTTTTGTCACGCTTGTCATGTTATTTTTCCACCAGATCACTGGAGGAGGATTTTGACTGCTTCTTGGAAGAGTCTGTGCTCTGCTTAGCTGTTGTGATTTTTTTGTTGTTGTATTTTTTTTCTTTTTTTTTCTTTTTTCTTTCTTTTCTTTCTACTTAGAGTTGAAACTTCCAGAGTAAAGGCAACATTTTCTGGGGGCCTTTTGGAGCAAGGAAGTGTTACCAGGTTGACTCACCAGGTCACCGAGTTGGTTCAGTCATGGTGCAAACATTTGACTTTGTCTTAAAAAAGGTCAGGTTTGTTCCCATCAGAAGCTCTTTTTAGCAGTTGTTATGGTGCTGCTGCCAACAGGAAAAGTTTGGAGAATTCTTTTTCTGAGGAGAAACTTAACCTCAGAGAACAACAGCAAATGGGATTTCTTTGTTGTCATGTGTTACTGATGTCACCTTCCCCTTCTCTGATGGTTCCCAGTGGGTTTTATGCTGCCTGTGTGAAGTTGGTGTCTCCTGCCTACTTTTAGCTGACTCTTTACTGAAGCTGACCTTTGTTTCAAGGATTGAAAACATAATTGGATATGTTGGATAATGCTGGACAGTTGGGTATAATGTTGGGACAATAGGTACTTGAAGACTGCTAAGGACTTTGGGAATTTGGGAAGTGCTTGCCTGTGTATTGCCTTGAACCCTGGGGTTAATTACTGTAATTTTTGTGGAAAGAGTCTTCCTGAAAGACTCAGAGGTGTGCTACCAGACAGATGCTGGGTGAAAATTGGCTATTGAAGCAGTCAGAATTTTCCTTCATGTGCAGGATCTTGAAAAGCATCAAGACTTCTATTGTGTTGACTGCAAGACTGGATTTCTCTTATTTTCTATTTCCTAGTTCGTTGAGAGACTTGGATACTTGACACCTTCTCCTACAGTTGAAATATTTGGTCTATTTTTAAGAGTTTGGAGTTCTGTTTTAAATCATTTCAAATTCTAGTGGATACTTGCTTTCAAAATTCAAGGGTGCAAGATGAAGCTGATACAATGGTGCTGCGTGCTGGGGAGATAATGAAATACTAAAAAGGTGCTTAGCATTCCATATAGACTTCCTTAATCCAAGCGTGTGACTGCCAAATGCTTCAAGGGAGTCATCTTCCTGAAATTTGACTACTCCGGTGAGCTTTTCGGGGTGAGGGAAATGGTTTGATGTCGTTAACCTTAGATGTTATGCGTTACACTACCTAACAAGGTAATGAAGTTATTGATGATGATTTTTAGTGGCAAAAATGTGTGACACTCCGAAACAAACCCCCTCTATTTGGGGATTTAGATAGGTTTCATTGTAAGCTAGGCATGAGTGGCAGTGCTGGAGGAGCTTATGGAACTCATGGAGGGTACGTGCCAGCGTTTTTCTACACTTGGTCAACAGGAGGTAAATAACAGGTAGGAGGAAGAGTGGTTTTAAGGATATAAAAAGCAGCAGTGGTAGTTTTCGTGCTATGTGTAACAGAAGGCGTTTAATTAGGTTGAGAGTTTGCAGTGGGGATTTTTGGCAATTTGTTTCTCATCAAGCTGTAAATCCCTTTCTTCATGTAAAACTAAAACTAGTTTTGCATGCTGGCATCCCAGAAACCAGCCCCAGCCTGGGCTGCATCAAAAGAAACATGGGCAGCAGGGCAAGGGAGGTGATTCTGCCCCTCTGCTCTGTGCTTGTGAGACCCCACCTGGAGTCCTGTGTCCAGCTCTGGAGTCCTCAACAGAGAAAGGACATGGACCTGGTGGAACAGGTCCAGCGGAGGGCCACCAAGATGCTCAGAGGGCTGGAGCAGCTCTGCTGTGAGGACAGGCTGAGAGAGCTGGGGCTGTTCAGCCTGGAGAAGAGAAGGCTCCGGGGAGACCTGAGAGCAGCCTTCCAGGATCTGAAGGGAGCTCCAGGAGAGCTGGGGAGGGGCTCTTGGTCAGGGAGTGGAGTGGCAGGGCAAGGGTTAACGGTTTCAAATTGGAAGAGGGGAGATTTAGATGAGATCTTAGGAAGAAATTCTTTGGTGTGAGGGTGGTGAGGCACTGGAACAGGTTGCCCAGGGAAGTTGTGGCTGCCCCATCCCTGGAGGAGTTCAAGGCCAGGCTGGATGGGGCTTGGAGTACCCTGGTGTGGTGGGAGGTGTCCCTGCCCATGGCAGGGGGGTTGGAACTGGGTGATCTTGAAGGTCCCTTCCAACTCTAACCATTCTATGAAAATATATTTTGTTTACATTCACATGTTAAGCATAAAAATGTGTTATAAACTAAGATAAGAGTAGATGATAGCCTGGTGAGTAGAATTTCTTTCACATGATGGAATGCATTGCTTTCACAAAGTTTCTCATCTTTCAGTTGTGGAGACCATCTGGCAAAATTTTCAATGACTTTGAAAAGGCAAAGAGTCTCCTGAGCACCTCTTCAGAAGTGATACATGCGGGTTATGTACTTTATGTCCTACAATTTGGGTTAATGGATGACCTGGTTAATAAAGTTACCTAGTGACTTCCCTTGGCCTTGCTGGTGACCGCGAGTGGGGACATGTTCAGTGACGGCAGCCGTTGTGCAGGATCCTCCTCTCCAGGGGCTGCTGTTGATGTTTGGTACTTTTCCATCAGCTGGAAGGGCAGATAGGGCTGTCAGAGCACTGAATGCTCGGCTCTATGGATTTTTTTCTTATTTTTTTTTTATCTTTTTGATTGAAAAGTGCCTCAGAGAACAGCAGTTAAGTGTGGTGCTGCATGAAGTGTGTCTTGCCCAGTGTATCCCTGACCTTTCTGCCTGGGAGCCCCTGAATCCCAGCCCCTGAATCCCAGCCAGCTCACTCTGCTCTGCCTCTGTTGAGGTTTCTTCTGTACAGACAAGGTGCTGCCCAATCAGGGGATGAAATCTAGATGGTTTTGGCCAAGAATTTACCATTTCTTTATGTGCAATTACCTAATTAACTCACCACATTTTTGTTGTAGTTTATTTTTTTTTCTTGCTTCCCTTTTCGAGTAGTTTCATCACTGAAAAGGTCAGGAGAAATGTAGTGATGAAGCATTTCCATATGCATCATTAAGAATAGCTGTGTGCTTTGTTTCCAAATTGGAAATGATAAGCAAAGATGCGAGCACAATATTTTAACAAAGGAAGCATATAATTTTATTTTTTTTCCTACCCTGTTCATGCCTCCTGGTGTTCCTTTTTGGTGGCACTTGAGGGCAGAGATATGGACTGGAATTGGGTTCAGTTCACCTCTGTTTTTTTGTCTCTTCTGTGTCCTAGTTCGTTCCCTGTGCCCTTGTTGGTCTACGAATGGGTGCAAATACCCTCTTGAGCAATCTCTTGGTTCTGGTTCTGGTTTTCTCCTTTCCAGTCTTTTTTAAATAAACCAACCAACCAGGCCCCTAAGCCCATGACATAAAGCAGAAACAGGAATTTATAAATAACTGTTCATAAAACTATCTGGCTGAGCGTTGCAAAGTGATGTTAAATGACTAAGGATTTTTTTTTTCCTTTCACCTTTGGTGTAATCTTAATGATTATCCTCAAGTATTTTTTTTCTTCTTCTCTAATGAAAACAATTTCTAAACTGGAACACGTCTTTGTAATAGAGGTTTCATATCCCTGCATAACAGGAATGTCCTTGTGGCCAAGATGCCAGTCCTGGGCTGCAAAGGGAAGAGTATGGCCAGGAGGTGGAGGGAGGTCATTCTCCCCCTCCACTCTGCACTGGGGAGGCCACAGCTGGAATCCTGCCTCCAGTTCTGGGCTCCCCAGTTCAAGGGAGACAGGGAACTGCTGGAGAGAGTCCAGCGTAGGGCAACAAAGATGCTGGAGGGATTGGAGCATCTCCCTGAGGAAGAAAGGCTGAGAGAGCTGGGACTCTTGAGCCTGGAGAAGAGAAGGCTGAGGGGAGACCTTAGAGCCCCTTCCAGTCCCTCAAGGAGGACGGGAGAGATGGGGAAGGACTTTTGATCCGGGAGTGGAGCAATAATATGGGGAGTAGAGGTTTTATATTGAAAGAGGGGAGATTAAGATGAGATCTTAGGAAGAAATTCTTTGGTGTGAGGGTGGTGAGACCCTGGAACAGGTTGCCCAGAGAAGCTGTGGCTGCCCCATCCCTGGAGGGGTTCAAGGCCAGGCTGGATGGGGTTTGGAGCAACCTGGTGTGGTGGGAGGTGTCTCTGGCCAGGGCAGGGGGCTGGAACTGGATCATCTTGAAGGTCCCTTCCAACTCTAACCATTCTGTGAGTCTGTGTGTGTGGATGCTATTCAGGTAGAGTATCGTCGTCTTCAAAAGCTGGAGAAATCCTGCTTTTTAATGCCAGGCTGTGCACCTCTTTCCCAAGAACGGCTTAGATGTGGGGTTTGGGGATCTCTGCCTGCTGGAGAGGGTTAGCTCACTCCGTACCACGAGCAGCACAAGCTTGCATGGACTCTGCCTTCTCCTTTGTGTGCACGGCCGTGATTGATGGTTTTCCTTGCTGATCCTGACAACTGACACTGTTGTACTGAGGTGAGGTAGAGAGAAATTGTCAGATTGCTTAAATCCCTCTGAAGCCTGGCAGCAGAGCTGTGCTGGAGGAAGAGGGAATACAAATAATGGGATTTTTTTATGTTATTATTATTTTTTTTTAATTTTTTTTTTCTTTCCCCACTTCCTTCTGCCCAGCCCTGTGTCTTTGAGAGTAGGAGGGCAACACAAGGCAGTTCCACATGGGAAAGTTAAGGAATTAATGTGCCATGTCTTAGCATTACTGTACTGGGGCTAAACAGATGGTGTAATTAGCCCACAGCGGTGAAGAGCTATTTTTCTGATGAGATAAAAGGAAGTACTTGTGGGTGGTGGAAGAAGAGCCTCTTAAATTGGCAGGGCTGCTTACAATGTGTTTATACAAATGTATGAAGTGTTTGGGGTTTACAGTTCTTTTCCAATCACAGTCATTTATTTTTTTTCTTTTCTTTCTTTGTATTTTTGTTTATTGAGTAGCTCGTAAGGGGAAAAATATTTTGTTGAATTATTTTTCAACGCTTTTAACCGAGCTCATCTGGAAGAATGAAGGAATCAAAACCAGGCATTCCCTTTTCTCAGCTTAATGGTGATCCCCTTGCTTTGGAGTGATGGGGAAAAGAATATCCCTTTTTTTTCTTCTCCCTCCTTCCCTCCTTCCCTCCTTCCCTCCTTCCCTCCTTCCCTCCTTCCCTCCTTCCCTCCTTCCCCTCATGTCGGGAGGCTGCCAGAGGAAGGCCAGTGTCTGTAGGAGTTCTGCTCTTGACTGACTCTACACATTCTGGGTTTTGAACTTTCCATCCCTGTTTCTGCTTCCCGTTTAGCTTGTGGTGGCTGGGATTAATTTAAAAAGGACAGGAGCAGTTTTAAGGAAAAGTTCCAAGCAGTAAACGAGATGAAATTTGGCTTGTACTGCTTGGAAAAGAAAATAGTATCATTTAAAAGAAAACAATGGAAAAATTAAGAAATGGCAACAGAAAGAGGGGAGGAAAAAGGGTTGTATTGGGAGAAAACCCATCTCCAACCGGATCAAGGTTCAGTTTTTGTTCACATGTTTCCAAGTCCTTTGAATCACTTTTGCTTCCTTGTGAAAAGACACGAAGCAGGTCAGCTTGCTTTTCGAGGTCTGGCTGCTCATGTTTTGACCCTAAATCAGTCGTGTCTGATCTATCAGTGAGTTAGTAATTCTGGGTTTGGGCTGATTTGATTAAAACCCGCTTCTCGGCTATATTTTATAAAAGACATGGTGCTGATGAGTAGAAACTGTGGCAAAAGCGATTGCTTTACAGATTTTTTTTTTCTTTCCTAATATTTTTTCTGTTCCTTTTTCCCGGGAAGCAGTTAGGTTTGGTACATTGGTTTTATTTGCCTTTGCTGACAGAAGCTGCTCTCTCTTGTTCAGTGGTAGCCCCTGCCTGTCCTCAGAGGATTTAGTTTCTCCTGTTTACTTGCAGGAATCCGTGCCCTCCTTTATCCGCCTGAGAGCATATCAGGTCTCTCAGTATTTTGGCTGTTTTCTTTTTCACTGAAATAAACCCCCAAACAACCCAAACCAAACAACCTTCCAATCAATTTGAGCTTGATTTCACAAGGCTCCTTTTTTTTGCATCCTCTTTCCTGGGAGGGGAGGTAGAAGGAGTGCAAAAGACTTTCATCCTGATGAATATTTAGCTATAAATATATAATATTTAGCTGTGAATTAACACAATTAGGGCAACAGTGGATTTTTCTGGGGGTTAGCTTTTTCTAAAAGGATTAAATAGCCTTTCACTGAAAGTGGCTGAGGAAACTTTGTATTAAAAGTGAATTTCATGAAGTCAGGGTAGGTTTTTGTCCCCACACCATGAAAATCAGTTGGGTGTCCAGCGTGTGAGCGTGTCTCAGAGCTTCTTTTGGACAGAACTTCCCGCTTTCATCATCCTCTTCCCTCTTGCTGCCATGGGAAATCTTTGTTTGTGTGAAGTGGAAACAGCTGTTTTCGAGGAATTATATATAATATAATAACATGTTATTGATATTTTTGAAAGTTCACCTAGTTCCTCCTTTTGGAAAAGGCTTTAACACACTGTAGCTGACATTTAGGTATTTGGTTTTAATGAAAGAGACAGAATGTTGGTTTCAGGTTAAATATCATTCAGAGTCAGCTTCTTTCACAGTTTAGAACAGTTTGTGTCTGTATAAATTTATTTAATATACAAATATGTTACAGATTGTGTATGAATAACACCAGTTATATCTAAATAAAAAGCAGGTGTCAGAGGATGTACATCTCCTTGCAGCTTTCTTTTGAAAGGATAGAAACTTGAAATTGTGATTATGTTCATTTTGGTTTGTAAAAAGTTAGAATCATAGGATTTTCTGGGTTGGAAGGGACCTTTAAGATCATCAAGTCCAACCATCAACCTACCTCAAAAAACATCACTCACCTCTAAGCTCTACATCAACCTGGCTTTTACGTATCTCTAGGGATGGTCCCTCAACCACTGGCCTGGGCAGCCCAGTCCAATGCAAATTCTGGTGTTTATTGAAAGATTTAAAGATGTATTTATTGCATCTTTTTCCAGCACTGAGAAGGAGGAAAAGCAGAGATGTCTGAACATCTTTCTACTAGTCGTGATGTTCTAGGAGAGATTTTCCAGCAGGTGCTACCGTAATTCACACTACAGTGAGTTTCAGAGAGGGAATCAGACCCAGCTGCCTGATTTCAGCACTGCAAACTCTCTGTTCTTGTTGCTGACCCTGCAGTTCTCAAACTACAGCACAAATTCAGAGCCCCTGTATTTTTACTGGTGATATATTAGGTTAAAAAAAATTCTTGTGCCCCTGTTTCAGCTGTTGAATCTTGTTTTCTACTGGATTAAAGTGTGTGTTTCAAATGAAGTTTTTTGTGAATAAAAATATATTTTACTTGAAAAGTTTGGCTATGAATCCCTTCTAGATTGGGAGAGAAAAAAGACAACAAACAAACCATCAACCAGTTGGAAACCCAAATATTTTTGAGGTACATCTCTCCAATATCCAGACCTACAGGAAAACACTCGCTGGCATTATCCTTTTTGCTTGAAGGTGTATGGACCTGAGACCTATGGAGAGACAATGGATATAGAGTACAAAAAAGAAAGCTGTCTCTATAGTTGTATTCTCTATAAAGAATATAGTTGTGTAATTTCTTCCGTGAAATGGTTCTTCATGGCAGTTACAAAATCTGAAGTTGAGTCTTGGAGGGGTGTGAGAGATGGGGAACAATAGGAAGGCAAAAATATTTGCTTTTTTGGTAGGTAACACAAGTATTCCGAAGAATTTATGGCTCATGAGACATGTGGTATCTGATCTTCTTATCAAAACGGGTTACTGGAAGGGAATGATAGTCATGTTTTATGAGGGAAAACGAAAGTTGTATGAGAGTAAATTAAGTGTTTATTACTTTTTTCAAGGAACTATAATGATTACTTGATTCTGTTTCTACTTGTTTCCCTATCAGAGAGAGATATCCTTCTTTTTTTTGAAATGCATTTTCAACTTCCAGCCCATGGGGCATAACTTGGGATCTGACTCAGCTTCTTCCCTCGTTGCAGACAGCAAATACTTTGCAGCCTGGAGCAGTTCCTCTGCAGGAACTTTTTCCTTAGAATTTGGGTGTTTTCTCCACCATCCCTCTTTGAACAAGGTTGAATGGGCTAATGAAAGTTGCTGTGTCTGCTTGGTTAATGAGCTCATCGAGAGGTGAAATGCTTAAGCTGGATCCTTGGTTAATCATTTAGTAATTAAAGGCATCTTTCAAACGTATGTGAACGTGGCCCAATTGCTTGATTTAAACGTTGTATAACTGTTGCTTTTTCTTCTTAAATTCAGCAAGAGTCAGATGTCTGCTTTAACAGACTGAAAAAAAATAATAATCAGGCAAACTTGGCTGAATCACTGTCCTGATCTGCTCTGTGTTTTGTGGTGCTCTTTGCAGTGGCACAAATGGGAACTCAACTATCAGGTTTTCGGGGAACAAATACCCCTGGCTGGCTTTTCCAAAACACGAATGAGTCACTTGGCAAATAACATACTGTAACATGGGTTTAGAGATACTGAAGAGTGATTCCAGTGTCTGTAGGGCTGCTCTGGAAATAGTCACTGAATCATCTAGTCCGACCATCAGCCTAACTCTGATAAAAAACAGAAACCCATCGCTAAACCCATCGCTAAACCACATCACTGAGCGCTATGTCAACCCATCTTTTAAATCCTTCCAGGGATGGTGCCTCAACCGCTGCCCTGGGCAGCCCATTCCAAGGCTTCAGAACCCTTTCAGGATAAATATTTTTCCTAATATTCAATCTGAACCTCCCCTGGTGCAACTTGAGGCTGTTTCCTCTTGGCCTTTCACTTCTTCCTTGGGAGAAGACGCCCACCCCCTGGCTACACCCTCCTTTCAGGGAGTTGTAGAGAATGAGAATGTCTCCCTTCCTCTTCCTCATCTCCAGGCTGAACACCCTCAGCTGCTCCTCACAAGACTTGTGCTCCAGACCCATCACCAGCTCCGTTGTCCTTCTCTGGACACACTCCGGCCCCTCAGTGTCTTTTTTTTGTGGTGAGGGACCCAAAACTGGACCTGGCACTTGAGGTAGGGTCTCACCACTGAAGCTCTATCTTAAGCCATAGTTCAAGACAACATCTTTTCTAGTAGCTTTTTGCATTTTAGTAGCTTTTTCCTTTTTATTAGCTATTGCTTGCTCTTATGTATGTGTACTAGTTTGGAACAAATGCTTGCATTTAGTTAAGTTTTTTGGATATATTTACTCTTGCTTGGTTCTTCCACTTATTGTCCTGACCCCCCTCTCCCCCCAACATGACACCAAATTTACAGTCACAATGGCAACTTTCAGTTAAAAATATTTGCCTGTGGAGGAAGTGATTTAAGTGTGATGAATGTCTGTTGTGTAAGGTTTGGCTGGGTTCTTTTTTGGAGGCCAGGGTGGCCCCAGAGAGTCAGAGGTCATCTCCTGCAGCTAGAGAGGACGTGGTTTTACCAGTATTATTGTACTGCATTGTTATGTCAGCGAACCTACAGCAGAAAATGTTTAGGAGGCTTTAATTTACAAATGTCCTCCCTCTAGAAAAGCACTGAGATTATCTACCTCTGCAGAAAGTTCCCACCTAGACTGGGACACAACTGTAGGGCAGATTATTTAAGGCACTTCTAAGGGATTTAGGGTTGGTTGGTGGTAAATATCTCACCTCTTGAAACTTTAGGTCAGAGTTAAAGCGAGCGCTGATCTTTTGTGATATCTACCTTGTGTTCTTCTTTACCCTTAAAGGAGGATCTCAAAGGAGAAACAGTGAAGCTTTGCCGTGATTGTGTGTCAAACAGGCTGAACACTCTGCCTTCTGTCCTCCCCGGTGAAATATTTTAGGAATTTTGAGTTGTCAGCTGTGATTCATTCAATATATATTGTGCTTTTAAACTTCTGGGATTATTGTATTTCAGGAGGGTAAGAGGGATGGTGTTGCGTTAATCTAAGACTTCTCCATTTAACTTCTATTTACAGCAGCAGACAAACTCTCATTTTGAGGGATTTTTTCCCCCTCATTTTCTCTCTTCTTGCTACTCTTATGTCTGGAAACCTGCAGCAATGTGCTGTCACCGTTTCCTGAGAGACTGGGATCACTGTGATCGTGGGTAGAAATCTGATAAAGTTTCCAAGGTCCAAACGGCCTGAGACATTTGAATTGCCCTGGTTTTAAAACATACTGTGCACTTCAAAAAATGGTTGGTATTTTTGTTTTAGAACCAATTAATGTTTTATAAACAAAATGTTCCTCCTAACCAGCACCCCGTCCCCTGTAGTCAGTTTAAATCCTCAGAAAAATCAGAAGAGCAGACCAGGTATGTTGGTGCCAATCTTTCATCCTTGATATTGGTGTTTTATTTCTTTTCTTTTCTTTTTTGCTATACAATTTTGAGATAGCCTTTCAACGCAACATCTGGCCTGCTTAAAAAAACACACGTGATGGACCAGCTGTAGGGTAAAGAACTTCATTATTATTCATAGTTTAGAAACATTCCAATTAAAATGAGGGTGGTGATAATGTGGTTTTTCATCTCTGCTCACCCTGAAAGGGAGCTTTTCATGAAACTGTTGGGCTCTTCCTTGTGGATGTTGTGTTGGAGTGAAGCTGCTGAGAATGGGCAGGAGTGAATGGTTGTGCTACAGGGCATGTGTGTATCCCAGTCCTTCACTCTAATTTAGGTTTTAAAGTGTTGATACGTTGAATTTCACAAATGAAGAACAACTGGATGGCAGGGAGAGTGAGTGAGACAATACATGTACTATTGAGTGTCTTGATGGAAGAAAAAAAGGTGGTGTATTTTGGGCAGACCTCAGAAACTTGGGCAACTGGGGCAACAATTTTTTTTGAGACAGAAATAAAAAGAGGATGATTCATAGGGGAGGGTGTGTGGAACAGAGAGTGAAAAGGACGAATTGGCAGGAAAATGAAAAGCGACAGGGTTTACAGACATCACAGCTTCAGGGTGAACATGAAACGATTACAAGGAAGTTTGGGCTGGGAGAGAGATATAAGATACAAATACAGAGCGTTGGCTTTTCTAACAGAAACTATAAAAGAACGACCTGGCCTTGCAAGTGTTCAAGTAAAGTATTGCCTGCCTTTCTAACAGAAAATGCAGCTCTGAGACCTGGGAGTCCTGGTGGACACCAGGATGCCCAGGAGCCAGCAATGTGCCCTTGTGGCCAAGAAGGCCAATGGCATCCTTGGAGGCATCAGGAAGAGTGTGACCAGCAGGTGGAGGGAGGTCATCCTGCCCCTCTGCTCTGCTCTGCTCTGGGTAGCCCTGTCTGGAGAACTGGGTCCAGTTCTAGGCTCCCCAGTTCCCGAAGGACAAGGAATTGTTGGAGAGGGGACAGAAAAGGGCTCCAAAGATGCTGAGGAGCCTGGAGCATCTCTCTTCTGAGGAAAGGTTGAGGGACTTGGATCTTTTTAGTCTGCAGAAGAGAAGGCTGAGGGGGGATCTGATCACCACCTAGATATACTTCAAGGGCGGATGTCAGAAGGATGGGGCCAGGCTTTTCAGTGGTGCTCACGGACAGAACAAGCGGAAATGGGCTCAAACTTGAACATAAGAAGTTCCATCTCAACATGAGGAAGAACTTCTTTCCTGCTGAGGGTGGCGGAGCCCTGGCAGAGGCTGCCCAGAGAGGTGGTAGAGTCTCCATCTCTGGAGACATTCCACCCCACCTGGACACATTCCTGTGGGACCCGCTCTGGGTGACCCAGCTCTGGCAGGGGTTTGGTCTAGATGATCTCCAGAGGTCCCTTCCAACCCCACACCATTCTGTGATTTGTCCCCTTCCTCCTACTCCTGTTCCCCTTCCATGTCTCTGTTGGCTTTGCAGAGAGGGCGTTGGGCTTCCAGTCACCCTCCTCAGTCCCTGGCAGGAGGTCAGAATTCCCTTAGGAGCTTTCATAGTGGCTTCATATTGTCTGGAAAGTAGATATACCTATTTATGGAAAATTTAAAACGTTCTCAGGGCTTGATGAAGGGAAGTTTGTTAATTTATGTGTGTTAGCTTCAGGCTGAACAAACAATAGACCTGGCATGTACTCATTTGGTACTAAAAGGCTTTCTTGAACTTAATTCAGGCAAGTGTTTAATAGTTCTTGAACTAAGGCCGCTTTAAACCTGCAGAAGCTTCTGCACAGATTGGATGTAAGATTTGCGTTTGGAATGATGCGTTCCGGTCTCCAGATATGTTGGGTCAGAGCAGTCTGATGGGGTGGGTAAGTGGAGTAATCTGGGTTTGAATGGCTGTAGTTTACAGTGATGCTCTTGCTATTTTTGGCAGGAGGCAGATTTCTGTAAGAGTGGCTTAAAAGCACAACATT
Organism: Thinocorus orbignyianus; assembly: GCA_013400375.1. NCBI lineage: Eukaryota > Metazoa > Chordata > Aves > Ciconiiformes > Thinocoridae > Thinocorus > Thinocorus orbignyianus. The sequence continues at coordinate 89,860 of VXBW01001330.1, read as the reverse complement.
GCACATGTTCGCATTTTGAATGCTATTTGCATTTTCCATATTCTTTTTATATCATCTTCTATCATGCAAAACCCAAATGCTTTTGCTGCTTTCTTTTTTTTTTTTTTTCAGAGTACGTCGACAAACTATTTTTAAAACTTCTTTCCCATCTGTTGGTTTCTCTTATTAACAGAGAAGAGAGACGGTGAGGCAAGTGGAGGAGAGGTACAGTGTAAGCTGGTATTTAATTCCTCTCAAGAAATAAGAACATTTTTAATTATCTATACGTAGCTCCTCCATTCAAAATTCTCTTAAACCAAAGCTTCCTTCTGTTTTGAAGAGCCTAAAATTGCCTAAGCACGTCAGTGCAGTCTTGACTTACATTAGTGGTGGTTAAAATAAGAGCTGAGGCTACCCTACTGGTGACTCTTCCACCCCCTCTCTCTCTGTGGGGAACATGGAAGCGAAACTATTCCCAGTCCTTCGGGATTTTTCTTCTTAAAAAAAAAAAAAAAAAAAGTCCTTTTAGGCAACAGTTCATGACAATTCGAGTTGTATTAATAGCAAACATGCTGAAAGGTCGCCTCTAGGTATTTTCTGGCAGAATTTCAGAGCAGTGTTTAGAAGCAGGGGAAAGTAAGTCATGAAGCTTTTTCCGGCTAAAATTGGCTCAGACTGATTTCTCTGCATCTTAAGGCAATATGCATACAGGGAAGGAGCAGTATTTGCATTTTTTACTAATGCTGTGGAGTGATGGACTTCGTTAAGCGGCTGTAATCTTGGTGAGTTGTCCAACACTTGGCCACTTCAGCCTTGCTTTAACTTGGAATTAATGATGGAAAAAGGTTTGGCATGCAGTCTGGTTGCCACCATTTCTTGGGATGTTCGTGAGTCAATAGGTTTGCTTATTTTTAGAGAAGTCAAAGGAAACTGAGGGGGTAAGAAAGCTGATTTCTTGACAGCAGCTGAGGGGAAAATGGTTTGCAGGGAAGAGCTTTCATCTCTCCTGTGGTGGGTGGCAGTGAGTTAGACTTTTCCCCCCACCTCTTGGCTTTCTTTGAAGCAACTGGGTAGCCTGCCCTTGGGCTAGTGAAGACGTAGACAAGGGACATCACTTAGAAGGAGGACTGCATGTGCATGGAGGACTGTGTTGGGTCCTGTATGTAGAGTTGGGACTGTATGTAGAGAGTATACATTGCCAGTCAAGCACCAGCATATATGAGCTGGAATCCTTCAGTTAAGGCAAGAAATGTTGCTGATTTTCATGGAGTTTGATCCATTCTGTGTGGCCAAAGGCAACTTTTATAGAATCACAGAATCTTCAAGGTTGGAAGGGACCCCTGAGATCAAGTCCAACCATATACATGCCAGAAAAAAAAAAGGAGAAAAGAAAAGAAGAACACAAACCCACAAAACAAATCACCCAACCCAACAATACTGGCCACTAAAGCATGCCCTGAGGTGCCACATCTGTGTGTTTCCTCAATACTTCCAGGGATGGTGACATAGTGACTCCACCACCTCCCTGGGCAGGCTGTTCCAGTGCCTGACCACTCTTTCAGTAAAGACATTTTTCCTAATATCTTATCTAAACCTCCCCTGCTGCAATTTCAGACCGTTTCCTCTGGTTCCTAACCAGAACCCTGGTTAGGAAGCATTTACATTGAGCAGACTTCCTCGTATGGAGTAACTATACCTGCAGCAAAGCTTTGTGTAGAGTGACTACGGATGATGGGGTCTGTAATCCCAGTTACTTGGGATCAGTTGGAAAACCTTCCACCACACCCGTGTGATTCTGCCACTGTCTGAATGTGGAACAGGTTCCTGCTTGTTAAGTCAAACAAAACCTCCCTTAAAGATCTTACTGGGCTACTTGCTCTTGGTTTGCATCTGGTTATTTACGAGTTGGGCCGGGTATTAAAGCTGATGGGAACAAGGGAAGGAGTAACTTCAGGGTCACGAAAGGTGGCTAATTTCAGAGCTTGTAACTTAATTTAAATCGAAACTTAACTGTATTTAAATAGGTGGGCTGCCAGTTTATTTTTTTATCCCAGACATACCAACCTGCTGAGATTTGTGGTCTGCTTTAAAGTCTTCTCGGTGCTTTGACAGCTTGGACGTGCCTGGCATAGTGCAAGACTGCTGGGTCCCGAGCCTTTCTTCTCAAAAGTGTTCTCTGTGGGTTTGCTGACTTGGAATTTGGCATCTGTAGGACTAATTGTCACAGATAAAATTGAGGGAGGCCTGTGCATGTTTTGCTTTCTCTGTCCCTTTGGCAGCTCTTTGGGAAGGAGAGGGTTGGGGCTATGGATGCTAGAGGGAATGGTCAAGGAGAGGCCATGGGGACGTGGTGCACCCACTGCTGCCTTCCCAGCACGGGACCTGTGGGAACTCCAGCAGCAGAAGAGGGTGTTGAAGCCTTATGGGGTGCTTTTTTTTTCTGGTTTGGAATTGAGTGTGGATTCCCTGTCTTGGATCAAGTCTGGTCTGGTGAGACTGCGGTTGGTCTGGTCACCTGGTGGGACTCTGGAAGCTCTGCAGCCATGCCAGGGCTCCTTGGTGGTGCAGCTCCAGCTTTTGAACCTTAGCATAGACCATGGTGTCTTCCCAACATTGGAGTCTTAAAAGCAGCAAATGGCCCATGTTTGTTGGTGGTTGCCCTCAGCAAAGCTTCAGACACATTGGGAAGGAAGTGGGAAGCCAAACACCACCCTGGATGGTGTTTACGCACCAGAAAGTGGTGGCACTGAATTCCTGCTGTGGGGGAAGGTGTGTCTCATCACAGAAAAACAGTTCTCTTAGGAGCCAAGAGGCTTAGTTTTCAAGTACTGTTTATCCTTGTTTCAGGGATACATGCTCCTTGAAGTTCAATCACTTACTGTATAAAGATAAATAGAGGGTACTTCCAAAGCAAAGGTGAATCTCTAAATGAAGAAATATGCTATTTCAGTTTCTTAGTACAGAAAAAAAAAAGACTTTTCTTGTACTTAATGTTCTCTCAAGAATATTTGCCTACTGTACTTTGCCAGTTCCTTCCAGTTGGCTTTTGGATTAAGGAATACATGTTCAGATATATTAAAAATCAGGATGGAAAATAACTGTGATGCCTGCTAGTGTAATATTTGAGTCTGCTAGGTTGGTGACAAATACCTGTGCTGCCCCTGTGGTGTGTGCTGTATTCTTACAGTGTTTCCTAATAGACTTGAAGCTATGGTGAGCTTTTAAAATAATTTTGAGTGGCTAGTAATCTTCTCTTAAAATGCCAAAGTTCACATGTGCCCTTTTGGTATGAATATATACGAGTATCAGTATAAATTAATACTGTTATCAGTGTTGTTTTTTTCCCCATACAAAAATAACAGGGCCTTATCAGGACTTAGCTTGTGAGCTGTAATATCCAATATGAATTTAGATTCTTTGTTTTGGTAACTGGTCAGGCTTGGAGTAAATGACAAGCTTGATTTTACTCATGCTAAAAGCCTCTGTGGTTTGTCACCTTCCCCTTTCTCCCTCCCTTTGTTCATGCTGGCAGTTTGTGGCTTTATTCTGTCCCTTGTGACAAAGGTCTTTTTAGTATGTCCTACTCTTTCCCTGTGTTTCATCCCATTGCCTTCAGACTTGTAGTGTTTTTTCTGTCCTCTACTACTTTCTCCAATTTCCTCTGTTGTCAGAGTAGCAACTTCTGATCCTTCCATCTTTTGTGTCATTTAAAAACCCAAACACGTTGTGTTATATATTGAATACTCAATTATGCTTGTCATTTAATATGAATTATTATATATATATTAAGAAAGAACACTCTGAGGACTCGTCTTCTGGTTTGGATTGGGAAGGGGACAGCTCTTGCCATGTGTACGCTCATACCCAGTTTATGACTTGACCCTTCTGACTTAAAAGACTTCTTAGGATTGAATATGTAGGTGTGTAGTGGATGTTAACCCTATGCAGATGAAAGATGAAGAAATGAACGTGGTGATATGAGCCCTTAATTCATATTTCAGCTTAGGTGCTTTTAATGTGAGTACAACAGATTTTAACTAGCTCATTTTGCTGTTCCATGATCTACTCGCTGTGACATGGAAAGCAGATCCATAGGGCTGGCTAAATCTGATTTGGAGTTAATAATATCCATCGTAATTCCATCCTGAGTCTTAAAAGATAGAACTCTCTGTTTTGCTGTCACATGGACTCAGCTGTTTAACTGGAAAAGGTCTGTCACATCAAGGATGAATCGGTCTTGTATCTTTTACTGGTGAATTAAGGTGGTATTTTTCTGTCAGGAAGTCTAGTGACAGGACGAGGGGTAATGGTTTTAAATTGGAAGAGGGGAGATTTAGATGAGATCTTAGGAAGAAGTTCTTTCCTGTGAGAGTGGTGAGGCACTGGAACAGGTTGCCCAGGGAAGTTGTTGATGCCCCATCCCTGGAAGTGTTTAAGGCCAGGCTGGATGGGGCTTGGAGCAACCTGCTCTAGGGAGAGGTGTCCCTGCCCAGGACAGGGGGGTTGGAACTGGATGATCGTGAAGGTCCCTTCCAACTCTGACCATTCTAGGATTCTATGATTTTCTAGGTGTGCTTCTAGTTCCTCTGCTCTTTTAGCAGTAAGGGTCTGTCACGGAACTGCTTTTCTTTCCCTTCCTGGTTAAAACTTATTTAGTTGAGAATCATGGAGCCTTCTTCATTAAGCAAGGCAGTGATTGTTACCAAGTTTTGTTTTTTTTTTTTTCTTTTTTTTCCCTCCTAACAATATGTTCTCCCTCCTAATTATTTTCCTGGTTATGGATGGAAGCTGATGGGAAGGTTTCCCTTCTTTTTGGGGAATGTGAGGCAGGCTTTGAAAGAGCTCTTACCCCATGAGGGTAAGAAGATTGGTTTAAAGACCACAGACTGGCTTAAATGCACCTTTGTTTTTCTGCGTTACTTTTCAGAGTGAAATATTTAAATGTTGAATACTGATTATTCAGCCACAGAAAGAGAGGACACGGGCAGTTGGTTTCCAGGTGGAGTTGCCGTTATCAGGCCAATATGGGAGTGTGAAGTGGTGGCCCGTGGTCACAGCAGTGGCTTTTGAGTTCAAGTATTCTGTGCTGCCAATATCAAACATGCTGCTGAGGAGCTGTTGGATGAGGAGACAGCAGGAGCCGTGCTCAAGATGTGCCGCGGGCAATCTGGAGGCTCTGCAAGCGAGCCATAAGGAACTCTCTTGGTTTCCTGCTCTTCTTTTTCCCTCTCCTTTATTTATTTTCTATCCCAATGTAATCCTCCAGCCCCTCACATGGCAAACATCCCCGGTGTGACCACACGTGTGGTGGCTGTGCCTTGCTTTGGTGCTTTTCCCAGGGAAGTGGACATAGAGCATCCCTTCCTTTCCCCCCCCGGAGCATCCCTTCCTTTTCCCCTGAGAGTGTCCCTTTCCTACCCCCTGAGAGTGTCCCTTTCCTTCCCCCCGAGAGCGTTCCTTCCTTTCCCCCCCAGAGCGTCCCTTCCTTCCCCCCCAGAGCGTCCCTTCCCTTTGCCCCCCAGAGCTTCCCTTTC
>VXBW01001330.1:55657-84248 GCA_013400375.1 Thinocorus orbignyianus | reverse complement strand
TTCCGCCCCCTCAGAGCATCCCTTTCCTTCCGCCCCCCTGAGCATCCCCTCCTTTGCCCCAACTCCCAGCCTTTTTTGGGTCCGAAAGAGAAAGAAAAGTTATAGTTATACCCCAAGACCAGAAAGTGAGGGTTTTTGAGAGCCATGCTCATACAGAACTGCAAATCCTTGCCATCCATCCTCCCCCTGGATCGCTCTAGCACGGGGGTATTGATGTAGAATCCCCCCTAGCGCGGGAAACAGTGTTAATGTTTATTGGCTTTGTCTTTTCCTGGTTTGTTCCTGCCAGTTCTCATCTATAATGCAGCCTGCATAAAGACATCCAAATGCGGAATGAGTCCCGAACATCTGTACAGAGCCCTTTTTTTTTTGGTGAGGAGCATTTGAAATGCTGGCTATTTAAAAGACCGACAAAGGGATCTTTGTGATCATACAGTGGTTTATAAAACTCCTCCTAAATACTTCAAGACAGTTTTGGGCTTTGGAAAATAGCTTTATCTGGCGTTAAAGTTGGAAATGTGGGTTGTTTTTTTTTTCACTAGGCATGTGCTGGAGAGAGAAAAGTGAGCCAAAATGATTCGATGTGAGAAATGTGGGTTTAAAATATACCGCGGCAAAATATACCGCGGCTTTGTAACACGTTTAGTTCTTTTCCTGTTGATGCTCGCTTGAATTTGAATGCCTTCCACAGCAAATCTCCCCTCCTGCTCCAATTAGCCATTAGGCTTACAGATCGTTAGTTAATGGATAGTGTATTAATGGACTTCCCATCCTAATTACTCAAATGAGTGCCTTGCAAATGCACTAGTCAATCAATGATTGAATGTGTGTGGTGTGTCTTGAATTCTCTTCTTTTTTTCACTCAACTGCCTCGGCTCTTTAGAGCAGAGATGTCCTGGAAATTGGTCTTGGTGGATTTTACTCCCACCTTGGTGATACTTAAACATTTTGTCTGTGAACTCAGTGTTATTCTTGAGTTGTTACTTAACTGGAAACTGTTTTTCTTCATCCTAATCGGTGACAGTGATTTTTGTTGAATGAGTAGAGACTTGTTTGGTCCCACCCCATAGCTCTGATATTAATGGTAAATAATAGTCTAAAATAAAAAAGGTAAAAAATAGATAGTTTGAGTTCAAAATGTGCAAATGTGTGTGTATTGAGCTGTCAAGCAGTCAGTTAGATCCATCTGAAGGCACTTGTGTATATATTTTTAAGCCTCTGGCCTTAATTGTTCTTATGATGCATTAATGTAAAATCCTTTCTCTCAACTCAAACAAGGCGTGCAATTTTGCAGTCATGTGTTGCCTTAATATCAAGGTTCAAGCTGCAGAACAGTTACTGAAGCTTTTTTTTACTGAAGCTAATCATAAAACACATGGCAGAAGCAGCAGCAGTAAGGCATGATTGGGGCTGTTGTTTTGAGTGATTATTCCTGATTAGATATTAGGAAGAAATTGATTAGATCTTAGGAAGAAGTTCTTTGCTGTGAGGGTGGTGAGGCACTGGAACAGGCTGCCCAGAGAAGCTGTGGCTGCCCCATCCCTGGAGGAGTTCAAGGCCAGGCTGGATGGGGCTTGGAGCAACCTGCTCTGGTGGGAGGTGTCCCTGCCCAGGGCAGGGGGGTTGGAATTTGATGATTCTTAAAGTTCCTTCCAACTCTAACCATTCTATGATTCTATGAGTGCCATTCTGCCCCTCATTCCCTCGGATATATTCCAGAGCCCAGACTGAAAACTGTCCCATCTTTCAGGATCTGGAAGCAGTGAAGTGGAACCTCATTGAAAAACTTGAAATTCAATGTGAGGATTAGTCGTGTGGCCTGTAAAAGAAAAAAAATAAAACAACAAAAAACCAAAACAAGAACAACAACAAAAAAATTGTTACTTAAACAACCTGTGCTACTTCTGACTTTGTGTGCCAAAGCTTTTGTCTTTTATTAAGGTTCTTGGAGCACCCCAAGGTTTGGGCAGCGGGATGCTGTTGTGTGTGTGCTGCTGGCAATGACCCTTCCCGCCTCCGGAGCCTTCTGGGGCTGGGAAATCCCGGGGTGTTGAACTGGATCAAAGGAAAAACAAAATCTGGTTTAAGTGGGAGTCATTCAGTGGTAGAACAGTGGCTGGGGAAAATCCTGGGAGGTGCTAAAGCCTTGTTTCCACCTGGGTCCTCAGTGCTGAGCCGGTGGCCACACAGGTAGCCAAAGAGGTTTTGTGTTAAGTGGCTGGAGGCTTGTTTTCTATCCTTTATTTTTTTCTTTTGGTGGTTGCTAAGGATGTTATGAATCGTTGCTAAGAATTACCAAACACCCCCCCAGCAATTCCAGGTCAAGTAGACTTGAAAGGTGATGGGTAGCTGTAGTGCAAGGCTGGGGGGACAATAGCGTGGGATAATCCTGGCTTTCAAAAGCCATCCCTATTTTTCCCCCTGACTCTCCTGGGGATTGCCCTGGAAGTGCTGAATAGCTTCTCCATAGAGTCAGAGGTTGCAACCCAGGCTTTGCTGGAGTGTGTGACCCTCCTCCTTCTCCTGTTGGGCTGTTTATCATGGAGCTGACACAACAGGACTCTTTCAACATAGCTTCCAGTCAAGTGTGGGGAGGCTTTGGAGACAGCCGCTATCAAGAGGTACTGATAAGAGTGCAGGCTTTGCAAAAATGTTGATGGCAGATAGGAGAGAATTCTTACCCCTCCAGGCAACTTGTCTCCTTGAACCCCTGCTACTAGGAAGGGGAAAATGACCTTCATCATTTAATGCTCGTTATTACTAGAGTTGTGTTTTTATGTTTCAACTTTTTTGGGCAAGCCTTTGAATTTAGAAGGAGTAAGTGTGCTAGTGTTTCTCACACAGGGTTGAGAGGCTGTGTTGGATTGAGAAATTAAGTGTTTCCAGTGTTAGGATCCTCTCCATGCTTTGATGAGTTTGTTCTCTGAAATGGCTGTACCCACCATGGCCCAGCCATAGGTAGACTTCTCTTTTTAGTCTGGGGAAGAGAAGGCTGAGGGGGGATCTGATCAACACCTAGAAATACTTCAAGGGTGGGTGTCAGGAGGATGGGGCCGATATTTTTTCAGTGGTGCCCAGGGACGGGACAAGAGGGAAGCGGCACAAACTTGAACAGAAGAAGTTCCATCTCAATATGAGGAGGAACTTCTTCACTTTGAGGGTAGCAAAGCCCTTTCAGAGGCTGTCCAGAAAGGTGGTGGAGTCTCCATCTCTGGAGACATTCCAAACCCACCTGGACATGTTCCTGTGGGACCTGCTCTGGGTGGACCTGTTTTGGCAGGAGGTTGGAGTAGATGATCTCCAGAGGGCCCTTCCAACCCCATAGCGTCCTGTGATCTACCATTAACATCCAGTTTTGTTTTAAGGAAGGCATTAATGTAGATGTTTCAGTGTTTTTGTGTGTTCTGAGGTTTTCCTTTTAGAACCAGGAGTCTCTGCCAATAACACTAAAGACAGTAGTTGATATCTCTTAATATTACTAAGAAGTTATATCTCTGTATTCTGAAATGAATGTGATAACCAGTTTTAGTGGCTTTGATAGTCTATTTAAAAAAAGAAAAAGTATGTAGTATTGCAGACTAAAAAGATGATGCGTACAGCTACACACCTTGAGTAAGTGTGCAAGAAAAATGTTGGTCTTGCAGTCAGTAATCAGTTGTTGTTTCACTGACTTCTTGTATTTCCAAAATGAAGAGTTTTATCTATGTGAAGAAGCAGTGGAAACAGTGGAAATTGTTGTAAAAGCTCCTTAGTCTTTTGAAAATCCGTTGGAAAAAATACCCAGGAAGTCAAACTTTTGGATTTCACAGAAGTGAAAAATAACATTTACAAAATGTGAAACATGAATATAAAGTTGGAAAACATTTGCGTGTATGTAAAGTAAGCAGGTTTATTCAAAAAGGATTTCGTGGAAGGATGTTGACTTGTGATGTGAGCGCAGCGGCTGGTGCCAGGATGAGGCAGAGTTTGGCAGAGCTGTGGTGTGATTCCAGGTGGGCATTTCCATCCCTGAGCCTCTTGGCGTGGCTGGTGACTTCTGCTCCTGGATTTTACACCTCTGATGTAGGGAATGCAGTTGTGGGATCATTTAACTCTGCCTTCTCCAGCCGTTTGTGTGAGATGAGGTGGTCTCATACACCACCAGTGGCACATCAGCTGTTAGAAACCCACAGTGTGCACAGCTATGATGTAGAGACTTGCCACAGGAAGGTAATTATCACTTCAGGATGTTAATTAACCTCTGCAGGCTACCTATTATAGCCTTTCTCGTGGCTTAATCTCAATCTTTCTCCTCTGATTCCTTCACTTAGTAAACCAGACTTAGTTCATGTCAGAGGTGGAAATGGCAAAGAAGACGTATTTTCGGTAGTTCTTATTGTGGAGCTGCACAATTGTTGCACCAGGGGAGCTTTAGGTTGGATATTTGGAAAAATTCTTACACTGAAGTGGTTATGAAGCCCTAGGAGAAGCTGCCCAGGGCAGTGGTGGAGTCCCCGTCTCTGGAGGTATTTAAAAGCTGGGCAGACGTGGTGCTGAGGGACATGGGTCAGTGTTGGGTTGATGGTTGGACTGGATGATATGAAAGGTCCCTTCCCACAAAGGCCATTCCATGATTCCATGAAGGTTGTTTTGATCTGCTAGGATGAAGAAACCCTTGTTGGAGGGAAATATAATTCTATTTGAAAGATGTGGGTGCGTATCTGTGAAGACAAAGATGTAGTGGAGCTTGATTAGGATCTATTGTAGTGATTAAATATTTGAAAAGTGTTTTGACATAGAGCAAAAGTTTAAAAATCTTTTCTGTGTTGTTTATTTTTTCTTTTTTTGTCTTTTTTTTCTTTTTCCCCTGTGTCCTTCAAGCAGTGTCGTGGCTATCAAAACACTGCAGCTTTCTGAGATTTGATGAGCTGCTCTGGAAGTGGGCTTGGCTTTGACACAGTCTGCTGTGAGATGGGCAGTGACAGTCCGTTGGGCAGGAGACTGTCAGCTCTGCAGACTCCACTTTAATAGCTGGGCTTTAGGTGCTACAATTCTGGATGTGTTATTTGAGAAATATTAGAAGAAGCACGGAAAGGTGTTTTTTTTTTTTTCCCAAACCATGGTGAAGTCCAAAAATTAAACGCTTCAAACTTTTTGTTGTCAACAGGGCATTATTAAGCTTTTAATTGAATTCTTCCGTATGAAGAGCTGTCAGTCATTCTGCCATGCCATCCCTCTCCTCCCTCTCTCCTTCCCAAGAATAAATGCTTATTTTGAGGTGTAGAAGTTATGTTTACTCTTTAAAAATTGAAATATCTTTTATTTAAGGTGCTCAGATACCTTTTGATTTCTCCGTGCTTCATCTGTGATGTGGTGACTTTTCCCGACGCTTTTTACAGTTTCAGCAATTTTGGGTTATTGTTAGTGGTTAGAAGCTTTTGTATCTTTAATTTCATGACGTGTACCAGCAAGGCTCGATTTGGGATTCTCTGGCTGGTGCCCGTAGAAGCACCAGTTTAATTTCTTCCCAGGATGTATAGGATGGATTATTTTGCCTTTGGGGCTGAATACATTGAGAATTTTCTAACCAGTTTTAAAACCGGTCGGGGCGGTAGCGTAGATCACGCTCTCTTTTCTTCAAACACAGAACTGGATTGTCTGACCTGTTTTCTGTTGAAATAGCTCCTTAAAATGCCCCCAGCCTGCCGTGTTAACACGCTGCTTATTGCTCTTCAAAGGCACTAGGAATTTCTTGTTCTACTTTAGCCTTCTTCATACACAACTCTGGATTCCAAATCTCTTTATTTCTTCTTGTTTCGGTGCAGCGTGGCGTTGCTGAGCTCGCCGCCTGAAAGGTCAAAATGATTTGTAGGTGTGAGCACAAACTCGAGAGCAGTAATTTGGGGAAAGAAATGTAGAAGATGTCTATTTGATGCATTTATCTGCTACTAAATTTAGTCTGAGTCGCCTTGAATCGCGTATAAATTTGGGTCAGGCCTGCAAAACTGCTCTGACAGGAGATTTGTTCATAAATCTGGTATTTAAATGATAGCGCAGGACTCTGGATTGGGAGGTCAGGGTTCACTTCTCTCCTCTGTCGTTATGGCTAATGTAAATCTGGCCCTTTTTCTGTGTTATGTTGGCCTTTTGCTCCGCTGAGACTCGTTTTTTATTTTTTTCTGAAGTGGCAAACTGCATCAGAATGTTTTATGGCTTTAAGCTGGATGTTTTAAGTTTGGGTCTCTTGCAGACAGGGCAGTAGATTTATTGTTAAGTTCTCATGGTGAGGAAAGCATCATGACTTCTCTCCGAGGCTTTTTCTCAATTCCTTCTCTAGGAAGAACAAAACCCAGAGAGTGATCACGAGTAGAAACGGTTTTGACTAAGCTCTGACAGAAGACTGTTGTTAATTGGGTTTTTAGTTCCTTCTTAAGCACTTAAAATGATGTTGTCTTTTGATATAAGTGTTTTGTAGAATCATAGAATCATCCAGGCTGGAAGGGACCTCCAAAAGTCATCTAGTCCAACCTCCCTGCAGTTGCATGGACACCCCCAACTAGCCCAGGTTGCCCATTGAGCTTGGTTCATTGAGGCCCCACCTCCCTGGGCAACCTGCTCCAGTGTTCCACCACCCTTGAAGTAAAGAACTTGTTTTAATATCCAATCTAAATCTACTACTATTATTATTACTGTTTAACTTATTGCATCTCAGAATCACAGAATGCTGTGGGGTTGGAAGGGACCTCTGGAGATCATCTCCTCCAACCCCCTGCCAGAGCAGCTCCACCCAGAGCAGGTCCCACAGGAACGTGTCCAGGCATCCTGTTTAGCTCTCACTGGGGAGCTGTGCTCACCCAGCACCCTGCTCACACCAGGATAATAGGATTTCTACCCAAGCAGGGTTGTTTTGTTTTGTTTTGTTTTTGTTTTTTTGGTGGTTTTTAAAACACTGCTTCCCTCTAACCTGTTGTTCTGTGGTGGCAGAAGCTGGAGGAGATGCCTTCAGGGAGGCGTTTGGGCTGTGAGGATGTGGCTGAAGTGACAGCGGTGGTTTCACCTCTCTAATAAGTAATTAATGAGGATCCCACCTACTTTTGGAGAAGCAGGGATTAATTTTGTGTGTGTTACTTTTGGATGCAGTAACTGAAACATTTACTTGATGATGGGAAGACTTTTTTTTTTTTTTCATATTAGAGAAAGGAATCTTTTATGTTTGTGCTCATTAGGGAAAGATTTCACCATTCTTCCTGGACTTGGCTTTGTTTCTTCAGAGAAAAAAAAGATGGATTTCAGCAATTAGCAGGATTTACTCATCAGGGTGAGAGTAGACGGTTTTCAGGTAATGGTGACAAACTCCTTCATAAGCATTTTAGTTAATAAAGGACATAATTAGGCTCAGTCTTTACTCCATTGGCGAAGTTCTAGCCTCAGAGACCCAGAGTTCAGACTCTCTCATTCCTCCAGTGCTGACTGTCAGAGACAAAAACATTGAGCTACAGTTCTTGTATTGGGCACTTTTATTCTTGCTGCTTTTAGGTTTTAGATTTAGAACTTTTTTTTTTTTTTCCTGACAAATATTTAGAACACACATTTTTTGGTTCTCGCGGAGAAATACCAAAAAATCACTCTCTTAATTACAATTCTTATAAAGTTTTCAAACTTTACTTTTACAATTGGAAAAGTACTAACCTTGAGTTGCTGAGAGATTGAATTTGCTTTTCATCACGGGATGAAGCACAAAAATGTTTTGTGGTGGGGAAGCAGTTTAATAGTTCACAGAAATCTCCTCCATAATGTTTTTAAGGCTAAGATCTCGTTTGTCACACGTGGGAACCCTTTCCTTCACCTTGCTATTTGTTACCAGTGGGTCAATGTACCTTTGCTTCTTGGCTGAAACTATACAAACCTTTGAATCTATACCCACCTTTTAATGGAAAGCTAGTACCAGTCTCTAAGATGAGAAATTACTGGTCTGTGGTGGGTGCCCCCATTTTTTCTCGTAGGAGAGAACAACCCCCAGGTATTCTCTATTTTGCATTTCATTTCCTGCTATTTAAGGAATAAATGATAGAAGGAAAATGACAATTCTTAGATCACAGAACAAATAAGATGAAAGACATTCAGAAGTGCTATGTTTGGAAGAAAAGTTAAAATTGGAGAAGTCTGAGAGGGGAGCGTGGATACTGTCAGAGCTCCTTGGTCCTCTGACAGCTTTTGTATCGTGGAACTTCAACAGAAAGTAACGCTTGCTCCTTGGTACTTACTGTCCTTCCAAATTTGTGCTTTCTTCTCTCTGCTTTGAAAGCAAGAAGGAAGTGTTCAGTGTACAGTAAATCTGCTTTAAGTCCTTTAATGACCAGTCAGTTCCTTTGACTTACTCACCTGAAGAGTGGGTGGTGGATCAGGTGAATATGCTCATGCTCCTGTGTGTAGTGGGAACACCATGTTCTCACCTTCCTCCAGCAAGGTTTTGTACTGGTGACGGGATATTCAAGCATGCCACACATCTAGAGGGTATAANTCTGTGCTGAGGACTCCAGAGCTGGACACAGGACTCCAGGTGGGGTCTCATGAGAGTAGAGTAAATCTTATGTACTTCCATAAAATATAAATTAAAAAAAAAAATGGTGATTTTTCCCCCCCTCTTTTTTCTAGCTGTTTATCTGCTGGTAGCAAATTGTGAAGCTATAACAAATGACTGCTGTGTAGCCAGGAGCGTGGCAGCGACCATCACCACTTGAAATTTAGTGTTCTGTCACTCCAGAACAAGTAATTAGTCACATCAGTGGCCCAGCCAGGAGCTGGTGCGGTGTTTGAAGGCAGCAAACCTCACGATGTACGAACCTCAGGGATGAACTGAGACAGAACTTTGATTTTGGGTGTTTTTTTTATTTTCTTATTTTTTTAAGGAATTGTTAGTCCACTCTATCTTACAGCTTCCTCCAAAAGCACACACAGCCTAGCAGTCTCTTGAGAGATTTCAAGAAGAAATGAATCTGTAAATCTGTAGGAAAAACTTCTTTCTTTTTTTTTTATTTTTATTTTTTATTTTTAAGGACAGTGCTGTACTAATAAAGAAAAAAACTGGTACAGGCAGTGCTTAATAAAAGCTGGAACTGTTCTAGTTTTTACTGTGCTTTGTTCTTGTGGAAATAAAACGAACTAGAAAGAATTGGAACAGAGAAATTCAAAGAAGGTGGGTGAGATTTTTCCAAACCTTTTACGGTCAAGCCCGAATGAGAGAATAATGCTGTATCACCCAGAGCAGTAGCTGCTCCTGTCTGATCCCCAATCCCTCTGTTTTAAGGTGGTCAGGGCAGGGAAACCTCGAGCAGTGGCATTTTGTCAGGGCTACGAAAGGTGTTTTATTGCCAGAGCCTCTGGCTGTGTTCTATTTAATTGAGTTTTTAAGTGGCAAGTGTATTTTTGAATAATTTTATTAATTCCAAGTATTATTTTTTGGGTTAACTAAAGAAATGCAGAAATTTTACACCTATTTGATCCCATCTTTTTATCAAGAGGGTATATCCAGTATTTTTTTCTGCAGAACAGTACTTGAAGACTTCTCTGTATGAATGAGTTGGCCTAAACTTGACTTGAAGGTATTTATTGCTTCTGTGATTGGTATCTTTAGGCACTGAATGACTTAAGACTTGCTCCCTAAATTGGGAGTTTGACATTTTATCACGATAATCTGTCATGAAGTAATTAGCAACAGTGGTTATAACCAGAAATATTGTTTATTCCCACCCCCAATATTCATTCTGTTTGATTTGTATTTGATGGCTTATGCAAAAAGAATTCAATATTGAGGATGTAAAGTCTTTTTTTTCTTTTTGGAAAGAATATATAACATCTAATGTTTATTTAGTGCTATGCTTCTCTTTCGGATATCAATACTAATTCTTGATTTTTCCTTTTTTCCTTTCATCCTGTTTATTTAACATAAGTTGCTGCTGGTTGAGGAGTACCATGTTAAAAAGTTCTTGTAAATTCAGCATCCATCTGCACTTACATATTCCTACTGTATTTAATCCTGACTAACAGATAAAGCTTATTTCATAGTATTTTTTATTTCTTATTTCCATATTTCGGGCACAACTGGTGAGGACTCTACGGAAGGATCTGCCCTGGGGCAGGACAGTGTCGCTCCAGAGCTGCTCCTCAGCTTCTTGCTCTTCTTGACCTGACATTTTTCTCCTTCTGGAATTCTGCACCTCGGCAGCACTGCTCAGAGCTCCCTCCCATTGACCAAGCAGTGTATTTCTCCAAAATTATTATGACTACTCTCTTTTTTTGTCAGCCAGTGGCTTTTATGGATGAGAGCCACTGGTGTTTGCATCTTGTAGAAATGGTAGGGCTTTTAATTGCTCGTTGTGAAATGATGATGGGAGTCATCACCTGGTAAAAGACCTGGATCAGAGGGATTCCTGTGATTCCTTGGGCTGTGACCACTGCTGGATAATTCACTGGTGGGTTTTAGATGTCAGTGAGGGGGCAGTTTTGGGGGGATTTAGGTAGTCGGGCTGGAATAATGTTCCTGTCACCGCTTACTGTGTGGGCTTTGATGATGATGATGCAATTGGCAATTCCCAAATGACAGGTTCTTGGATAGATTTTTGCCTTTCTGTTAGGTTTCTGATATTCATCTTGTCTGATCTAATATTTAAAAGTCTAAATTGACCATAAGGTGTGACTTTTTGTTTTTGTTTTTGCGGTTTTTTTTTGAAATTGCAACTTGCAAGTTGCATATTAAAATTTGACACTTCAGGTCTAAGCATTTTTTTTTCCCAGGAAATAGTACAAACTAAACACTGTTTTGCCCCTTTAAAAGTAACAAAACAACTAATTCATCCTCCTCCTGCTCTCCAAGGTCTACAGCTACACGTATGAATTTCCTCTTCAGAGGAAAGAAAGATGAAACTGAAGCAATTAGCCTAGCATATGAATTGATAGCAGGAGGTTTAAAGGTGACCTGAAGATGTTGATTGAATAAACATAATGTTAATTCGTTTAGGGCTGTATGATGTAAAACCAGCTCAAATTAGATCCTCCTCTGCTTACTTTCTGAAATTGGAGTTGGGAATTTCTGATTTGCTAGACCTAAAAGCAGCGAAGAAATAAATCACTGTAGCAGGGGATGAAGATGTCTGCTTCTTCCTGAGGGCAAGAATACACAAAATTTTGAAGCCTCCTCAGAGCAGCATTGATACTAAAAACTATTTTGGCCTAAGGAAAAACGTTCTTAGTTCTTCCTCTTGACTCCTGCCTCGAGTGTTTGTAGTGTCTCTCAATATTTCTAAAAAGTATGATTGGTTTTGGTGGTGTATGGTGTATTATTTTACATTTTCTCTGTGCAGGTATAAGGTTGGCAGTGAGGTGAGGGGAATTGCCTCGTCTTATCGACCTGGTGAAAGTTGCTTTTCATAAATCTCACTGTGTTCCGAGGATGAGGTGGGATCCTCACTTGTAGTGGTACATATTTGCTGTTTGAATCAGAGTCAGTGAAGTCTTCTGTTGTTTTTACTATCATTAATGGCATAACTCTAGTGTGGCAGGTAGTCCCTTGTCTTGAATAATGTTTGAGAACACTCGTCTTATAAAACCTTTTCCTTTTAAAAGTATAGCCATGGATTGGGGAGTGTGTGCCGCCTTCTAACTGAAGGGATAACAGTATTTTCTGGTAGCCAGTCTCCTTCATTTTATTAATTTATTTATTAACTAAAAAATTAACACTTTTCAGTTCTAGCACTTGTCCTCTTTGGGGTTTTCTGGTTCTCCAGTTTATGGATTGAATGTGGTAGTATTGAGTGGGTTGAAGTAAATTGGTCAGGAGGGGAGGTAGCAAACTATTTCCAGCAATTGAGTGCATGCAGGAATCAAGCTGCAGCGGTTTTGGAAATTAGATGAAATGAAATGTAATTTCTTGCATTAGCCTATGACTGCTCTGGGTTAAAGCCTGTCCTCTGAGAGGCTGCAGATGTGCCGTGTCCCCGTGCAGATGTGCCACGCAGCTGGAACCCAGCTGAGTCCTGCCCTGCCTCTCTGGTTGGCACGCAGTTGATTCAGGAGCATCCTGAAGCAGAGAAAAACTCAGTTGCCAAGTGGTATCTTCTCCTTTTCCAGGCAGTTGCCTCCGACAAACAGCATCAGGACAAACCAGCAGTCAGAAAAAACTGGAGGTTGGCTTCCCAAAGCAGATTTGGGTACAATAAGTCAGATGAGCCTTTGGTTTAGCAAATGCCTATTCAAAGTGGGCAACTGGCAGAGCGGTGTGACTCAGTGGTGGCAGCTGGGGTGGAGATGCCATCTGATTCCGAAACGACTCTCCGAGTAGTGTGGAGTTGTGTGACAGCTCATTACGGGTAAGGTAGGTGGGCCTGGAGTGGTGTGTGATATTCAGGCTGTGGAGCAGCAGCACTCGAGAGCAGATGTCCGGAGAGTATGAGTGATCCCTGAGTAGATCCAATATTGCTGCCGTGTAGACTATTATGGTGATTTTTTGGGCTTGGGGAGAGGGTGTTGCGTCCAATTTTATCAGATGGCCACGGTAAGTCAGAGACCTGCTGAGAGAGAACAGATGTGGATTGTTTTGGTAGAGCTCTTTTTTGGAAACGCTCTGCTACCGAGTCGCAAAAGCATTACTGGAGATGGAAAACGTGCCAACTGCAGTAAGAGTCTGCCCTAACTGCCAGTTTGCAATTCCTGGTTCCCTCAGGAGCAGAAAAGAATGGAGATTAGGTACTGAGGCAGATGTCATCAGCACGGATAACTGTACTGTATGGATTGAAGGATAGCACTGATTAGAGGTTGATAATGTGGAGCGCTGGTGCTTTTACTGACTTTCTCTTCATCTGAGATCTTCCTGTAGATGATGAACACGATGGTTTGGGTACAAGGACGTTGTGCTGTAGCTGTCTCTCAGGACTTGTATGTGCAACCCTGTTCCTGCCAAATTAACTCTCGGTGAAACTCATGAGGATGAGTGTTTTCTAAATAACGGGACCACATAAAGAACAAGGCGAAGGTGGATTGGTGCACAGGTGCCAGACAGAAAACTCCAAGGACGTGGAGTTGTACCTTCCCTGAAGTTGGGTACGTGGGCATTAAGCGGATGTAAACATTGCGAGGAGTTGTCTCGTATGGGAAGGTGCTGACAATGTCTCTCTCTTCCTCTACTGGTGGAAAACATGTGCTGGCAAAGTAGGTCTTTCCGAGTCCCGTTTCTCTGTAGCTGGGAGGAGATGCCAGCAGTGCCTGACTCTTGAATAAGGGCATTGGCCTCTTTATTTGGCTCTGTAAGTTGTGAGATACACTAGTGCATCTTCACGCTCAGCCCCCGAGACAGTATCAGGGCAGCTAGACTTCAATCTCTCTGTGAAGATCAGCTGGTGTTTGTTAGCTCCCTGCAGCCCTTGTGCCAGTGCCAGGTGGGCCATTCTGACTTTTGAGGAGATGATGTTGGCAACTTGGATGAGTGGGATGGTGTGTGATTTCTGTGTTTGAGGCCTCTGGGCAGCAGAAAGCAGGAAATGCAGCCAAGTGAATGGGTTGCTTGTCCATGCTCAACACCCCGTGCCTCACTCCCTGTTCTAGCAAAGGACTCGTGTCACCTGGAGCGTGTCTGGAGAAGGGCAATGAAGCTGGTGAGGCATTTGGAGAGTAAACCTTATGAGGAGAGACTGAGGGAGTGAAGGTTGTTCAGCCTGGAGAAGAGGATGCTGAGGGGAGACCACCTCGCTCTCTACAACTCCCTGAAAGGAGGGTGTAGCCAGGGGGGAATGGTCTCTTCTCCCAAGTCACAGGTGATGGGACAAGGGGAAATGGCCTTAAGTTACACCAGAGGAGGTTCAGATTGGATATCAGGAACAATTTTGACACTGAAAGGGTTCTTAAGCCTTGGAATGGGCTGCCCAGGGCAGTGGTTGAGGCACCATCCCTGGAGGGATTTAAAAGATGGGTTGACATAGTGTTTAGTGGTGGGTTGTTGTTTATCAGAGTTGGGTTGATGGTTGGACTAGATGATCTCAAAGCTCTCTTCCAACCCAGATTATTCTGTGATTCTATTTCCTTTTTTTGGCACTTCTTGACCCCTCGATCTCCCTCCCTCCTAAACCTCTGGATTGTTTCAACCAGTTAAACCAGAGGAAAACACATCCAACAACAGCAAAGGTTTCTGCCGGTTGCTACCACGAGTTGCGTTGAGTTGAACTGGCTGATGTTCCGTAAGTGAGTATAAACAGTGAATAGTCACAAAAATAACTTTGTTCCATGAAAGTGGAGAGGGAGGAAGTGGAAGTAGAAGGCAGCCAAAGCCATGGGCTGTAAGGAGAGTCTTTTCAGTGGCTCTATGAATAGATAAGAGTGGGAGAAGACACATTTGTCAGGGGCAGAGAGGAGACGCAGAAGAGACTGGGTTCAGGGAAGGTGAAAGCTGGAAGAGAGTTACAGAGAAAGTGTGCCTTGGAGAAGCTTTTTCAGTCACCCTTGAGAAATCAGGCATAGCTGGAGTGAAGGGCACGAGAAGAGGCTCAGATGCAGATGTGAATGATGGATGACGGTGTCTGCGATACTTGAGAAAAGATGTGCTGATTGAGGTGGAGATTGGAGTAAAAGAGTGAAGGGCGGTTGTAACTCTTGCTCTGCTGTGGGAACTGCAGGCTCTGAGGTTCAGTTTAGGCAGAAAGAGACCACTTTGGGTCAGGGATACATTGGAGTCAGCCCTGTGTCCCAGAGAGGAGGTGCAGAGGACAAGTGGGGTCTGTCTTTGTCCCTTTGAAACACAAATATTCAGGATTCTGGAGGATGAGGAGAGAACCTCACAGCTCCAGAGGGTGACACCAGTTGGGACCTGAACTAAACCCAACCATTTTTGGGAGTCTATACCCGTCACTTCCATATGAAAATGTGATTGACCTGTTGGTATGAATAAAACAGTTTTTCCACTGATTCACCCTTCTGTGGGGATGAAAGTGATACGGCAAAAAATGAGAGGAGAGAGAAGATTCTGGTCACACCTTGAGGCTTTTTTTTAATTACAAATTACGTCTATTCCTCTGGAACTGAAGTGTTTC
Organism: Thinocorus orbignyianus; assembly: GCA_013400375.1. Lineage (NCBI taxonomy): Eukaryota > Metazoa > Chordata > Aves > Ciconiiformes > Thinocoridae > Thinocorus > Thinocorus orbignyianus. The sequence continues at coordinate 69,195 of VXBW01001330.1, read as the reverse complement.
AATTTAAACCCAGCGAAATTTCATTCTGCTTGTTGGTTTATTCATTGCATCCAGATTATGTGTTGGTTATTAAATATTGATTTTTATATTGTATTAAACATTTTTATGGGTGTTGGTCTTTCTGAAGTACTTCATTCTGACTGCATCGCTCTGCGTTATGGTCTGTATTTTAACTTAAAAATGATAACTTGGTAACGCAGGGCCAGTTTTTGGCTTTCTTCAAGTTATACAGGGGGGAAAAAAAAGGAAACTGTCAGAGAAGGATGTTTCTTCTGTGGAAGGTTTTTCTTTAATGTATAGTGACAAGTGGTGCAAGCATCAGGACACACATTGCTCACTGAAACAGTTCACATTTATTCTCTTAGCTATAAGAAAACAAGAAAGAACAGACCTTTGCCCCATCGCCTCCTCCCCCAACCAGCCACATAACTGGTCAGATGTTTCCTTCTTCCATGTAGTTTTGATTGTTAGATGAGGTATAGCTTGAATCTTAACGTAACTGGTAATTTTTAGAAGCTTTTCCTTTTGCTGCCTCAGCTTTCACTTGCAAACTGCCCCTTTTTAGGTAACGATGCACCAAAAAAAGCAAATACTTTGTCATACGTGCGTTTTTTGTGAATGTGCCTGCAAAGAGTGACTGAAAAGATGGTGTGAAAACATGGGCATGTAGTATCTGCAGGAGCTGAATGAGTAAATGCCTTGTCTAGCTTGAAAAAGAGAAGGTAGGGTGAGAGCCAAGTGTAAAAAGGAACAGGGAGTACCCAACAGCCTTCGTCGTAAAATGCAGCATCTTTCCCAGAGCCTGGTTTGATTGCAGCCTCAGCTACCAACCTCTCAAGTGCTTAGGAAAAAGTTATTAGTGTTTAAAGAAAAAACTAAAAGTTAGTAGAGGGGTTGGCAGTTGCTGAGAAAATGACTGTGTGTATAGCTTTTAACTTTATTTTATCACGTCAGGAGTACGTCTGCCTCATTAACCTGTTCTCTGAGCAGCCTAAAGCCATTTCATGGCAGAGACCTGGGGATACTTCCCTGTACTGGGCAGTGCTCTGACTAATTAGTGGAACCTGATGGTGATTGCAGGTTTTAGGACAGAGTAAAGCGCTGGGAAGTTACCAGCAGAAATGGTCAGACATAAGGCTACTTACAGCAGGGTGCTGTTAGGATGTGACTTCTTCACCACTTGTTTGTCTTGAAGTCCTACTACTCTGTCTCTTTCTCTTCCATTCAATGTAATAACCCTCACTCTCCCCTTCCTTAATTCTTAGCATCCTGATTTTGCCCTTGGAGGTAGTTTAGCCTCATAATTTCATCAAACAGTCAGTTACAGCAGCCTTCCAGGATGTGAAGGGGGCTCCAGGAGAGCTGGAGAGGGACACTTGGTCAGGGAGTGGAGGGACAGGACAAGGGGGAACGGTTTTAAATGGGAAGAGGGGAGATTTAGATTGGATCTTAGGAAGACATTCTTTGGTGTGAGGGTGGTGAGACCCTGGAACAGATTGCCCAGAGAAGCTGTGGCTGCCCCATCCCTGGAGGGGTTGAAGGCCAGGCTGGATGGGGCTTGGAGCAACCTGCTCTGGTGGGAGGTGTCCCTGCCCAGGGCAGGGGGGTTGGAACTGGATGGGGGTTAAGGTGCCTTCCAATTCTGACCATTCTACGATTCTATGGTTATGGCTTTACTTTGTTGTACATTTTATAAACTTTATTTTCCTCCGATAACATGTGTTAGTCCAAAAACTGATACAGCTCAGTGTCTTTTTTTCCAAATGCCCTGATTTTTCTTTTTTTTTAGTCACTGGCAAGTCTTTAGGTATGCTTTCTTAAAATACTGTCTTGGTGACATGTACTTTTCTGAGCCCAAGGTGCTGTCTGTATAGTTAGTGTTTGTCAGCTGGTACAAGTGTTTCCATCCCTCCCATCCCCCTAATCTCTGTAGCAGCTGTAGCATCCTGTGGCAGGGAGTACCACAGGTTAACGCATGGAGTTAAATTTGATGCCAACGTCTCGCAGCTTCATCTGAAGCCCTTGAATTTTGTCATAGACCCATCCAAAAAGTGGTTGATGTCTGTTCTCCCCTTCATGTCAGTAAGGATGCATGTGTCCTGTGCTATCACTAACTGGAAATTGTCTTTTTAAGTTATGTGTAATACTTTAAGCATCCTGTGATCATCTTTCATTCTTTAAGCCTTTTTTCTTTCTTTGGTCCTGCAGCCCTTTGGAGGTGGAAACTCAGAACCACACACAATGTCTGGATGCGGCTTACAGTGTTGCAAAGAAATGTTCTGTGTTCTTAATTTCTTTCCTTATAATTTCTAACTTTGGAATTAACCTTTAGTTACTATTTAGCAGCAAGCTGGTGTTTTAATGCAAATATCTAATTCAGCCTTAAAATGTTAAAAGGGAATGGGAAATGTCTTCTCAGAGACTGTTATTGGTACCAATCAGTGCCTGCCACTGGAGTTCTCAGCCATAGTTTTTCTTGTAGTTGACTTCTGTGAGCTCTGTAACACAAAGGGACACGTTTTCACTGATGTGCTGGAATTCTAAGGCTGTGGGAATTGTGTTTTTCCGTTCTCCTTGACGTGTCTTCAGGATATGGAAAGATAGTGGCCTCAAAAATGCTACAACTTCATCACACAGCCTAACGTAGGATTCATCTATAGGATTGCACCACTTCACAGAGACACCCCAGTGCGAGTGTTTCTCCATTTAAGAAGGGAAAAGGGGTTAAATGCTACTCGAATCTGCTTGAAAAATATTATAATACATCTCAGCGTTCTTGTAATAGTTACTTCTATTGAAAGCCAAAATCTGCAGATAAAAACACAAGTTTCAAATCCTTGAGTTCAAATCCCTGGGGAGTCACAAAATAACATTTTCCTTGTTTGTTAGACTTGCAGTAGAAATATAATTCTGAGTGTAAATATTTCAATACTAAAACAGTGATTTCTTGCTAGAGCTTTACAAGCCTATTGCAATTTGTCTGCAGATTTTTTTATTGCACAAATAAAGGTGAACTTGTTTGACGTATCGGTAAGTTTTGTCCAAAATGACGTGCTGGCTTGTGTTGTTTGTTCATCAGAGGTCTTGTTGAGGGCAAATTGTGGTGAAGAAAGAGACACGTTATATGCTTACATGCATAATTTGTTTGTTAAATCAGTTTAACAGTAAGAATTGATTTACCAACGGTTGTTCGCATCTTCTGTGTGTGTGCTCCGAGTGTGTTCAGTAGCTTGGCTGTCAGATGACTCTTCCCTCATGAAATCCACCTAAAATATTCTCCCGGTAGCCTATGAAACATTTTGATAGATCTCACTGTGCTGGGGAATAAAGTAACAGCTAATGCAAAGAGTAGCACCCGGAAGGAATCACCCATTTGATGTTTGTTTGATTCCGTAGTGCACCTGTAAGGAAAGGCTTTGATTTGTAAGGCTAAATAGGAAGGGTGGGAGATGTAACAGAATGAAAATAAATCTCTTGTTTCTGTGTGTATTTGCTGGTCTCAGCTTGTTTCATGTGAAAAGGTTTCATATAATTCTATTTTTTTTCTCAGCTTTTCTCTGATGCTTTATAGATGTTTAAGCGGCTGGCGATGTTATACTTGTCTGTGTGATTGAAGAAAAGGTGTTAAAAAGTTGTAAGGGTGTGCAAAGCTTTGTTTGGATATCAGAGAAGATATGAAGTATTATTGACAGAAGTTTAAGATGAAGCTGTTTTAATAACAGATTGAGCAAGAAGGAGAACCTGGGGAAGGACAGGCTGGTCAGCATCACCATGGTCCCAGGAAGGTGATGGAACAACTAACTCCCAAACCATTTCCAGGCACTTGAAGGACAGCAAAAAATATGGTCTCCTTTAGAGAGTAAGGCTTTTGACTCTGTCTCCCACACAGGGAAGGGTCTGTCTGAACATCAGGAAAACCAAGGAGGTTGTGGAGTCTCCATCCTTGGAGATACTCGCAAACTGTAGGAGGCCCTGCTGGAGCAGAGGGGGCCAGATGACCTCCAGGAGTGCCTTCAACCTCAAATGTGCTCTCATTCTGTAGATTGGAGGCCAGTGCATTGGAAATCTATCATTTGCTGGTCTGTATCTCATCAGGCTTTTCTCTAAATCATGGAGCTTGCCTTATTCCTGTGGATACGGAAAGCTCTGCTGTGTTTTCGATATGCATTGTTCTTCTTTCTAGGCTTCCTTTTGTGAGAATATTGCTGGAAGATATGCCAGATACTAAAATGCTGAGGACTTTTTTTCTTCCTATCAAATGGGAAACTGGAGCAGTAACTGCACTTCTGATGCAAAAGGATTTGGCTTTTAGTTCAGCCTTTGTGTGAAGATATATTATTGATCTCCATGCTACACGTTACCTCTCCCGTTCATCCGCCTGAGTTCTGTGATTCACAGTTACTTTAATTCTTCATGTGCCTTGATGTTGTTTCTTGAAAGATCTCTTCTTAGAGATTCTTGTCATCCTCCTGTGACTCTGGATTTATACCATGACCGAACTCTTCAATCATCTCTCCACCTTCTTGGACTCTACCTCCTTCTGTGGCTTCAGAAATGATCTTTTGTAAAAGTTTCTGTCATTTTTTGACATCAGAGCGTTTTCTGTTTCCTTCAGTTTAATTCAATCTCCCTTTTTGCATGGCCATTTCAAATTTTATGTACTGCACAGCCTTATGCTCACCTCCCCCTAGGAAGTCCTCAGCTTTCATGTTGGCTCCTTGAGCTCTGCTTATAGTTTAGTCTGCATAATTTACGCACTCTTGCCTCCTTTCTTCATTTGTTTGTCTGGCCTCTGCACTTGATCATCTGCGATCATTTCTGTTGTCCTCAAAGGAGATTCCCTTTTTATTTTTGGAAGGTTGCTCCTGCTGTCCAGCTGGAAACTCTTGCTTTTGTCACTTTACAAGTATCGAAATTTCTTTTTATTTGGTCTTGATAAGAGACGGTAATTAGGGCAAACTTTAAATAAACTATTTTTCCCCCCATCATCTTGTTCCATGGTTAAACTGTCAAAAGTTTGCTGGCTAATGTAATTGTCAGGCCTGTTTTTTTTTTTTTTTCCAGGTGAATTGCTGTTGTGATTAGTACAGATGAAAGTTAGCTAGAAACTTTTTTCCTCTTTGTTTCAGCTATTTATTTATTTTTTTTTTCTGGGAGAGTAGTTTAAAAAATAACCTAGCACTCTGGATATATAGAAAATTTTATCATTTAACGTAATGGATGTAGGGCTATCTTCATTCAGTACTCCTACTGAGCTTAATTGTATTCTTATCCATTAACTTTTAACAGCATATTGTGAGAACATTTAGGAGAAATGCCAGAGACTGCCAGATCTACATAAGATTTTCTATAAATAAGCACTAACAAAGTGCTTGGGAAAAGGTGTTATTTTCAGAAGCGTCATCGGAAGACCATAGAGCCGTAAATAATCCAAGTGATTAATTTCATTTTGGAGATCTCAATTGTGTCCTTGAAGTCAGAGAATTTCCTTGCTGATGTAGGCATGAAAATATTTATTAATCTCAGGTAAATGATTCCCCCTCTCACCCCCCACCCAGTTATTTGTGTTCAAATGGTGTAACTCCTTGACACCAGTGAAATAGTAAAGCCCATGAGCTGAAATCTGAACTAGATTTGGTGTTTTGTGGGTGCTACCACTTCTGTCTTAATGAAGATCTGTCCATAATTTCGTGAAACTGGTGAAACTCTTAATGATTTCAGAACTATCCGGTGAACTGAGGTGGAAGCTGTCTTGGTAGCTCCAGTTGAACTGATTCCCATATCATGGAGATATTTGTTCACCGTTGCCTTGCCAAGGAAGGATGAAGAAATCATGAAAAGAAGACGTGAAGCAAGTGTGACTCTTCACAGCTACCTGTCATCACCTCCTCAGTAAAGAACCCAAACCATCCCTTTCCTGGAGAACAGGAGGAAATTTAAAGACATTTTTGTTTAGATTAGGTTTTGTTTAGTTTGGAAGCGGAAGGACAGATAGTCTATAGGAGACTGATATTCTCTCTCCTTCATCTGTTTCCTTTTCCTGTCCTGTTTGCTTCTGGGAATGCCTGGAAAGGTTTTCTGGTGCCTGTCAATATGAGGGTTTTTTAAAGTTGGAGATGAAGGAAACCTTTTTTCAGGGCTGGTATAGAGAGAAGGAACCTAATTTACTAGAAAGAATTTGGTCAGTGACATGGCCAGGTAGACCACATCTACTTGGGAATCTTACTGCTCTCCCAAAATGTTGGGTTTAGGATAAATGCTGGGATTAACAGTGAGAACTTTTCCTGAGAATGATAGGAAAGGATGTTGGTGTGAGGCTTCCTGTGTTCTTGGAAATTGGTACCTAATATTTTTCTGAAGTTCCCGTCTTTCTGAAATAAACTACTTTAAGATTTATATTTAAGGTTTTATCAATAAGTAATATGGAAAACAGAAAATGGGGAAAAAAAAAATGTTTAGATCTTATAGGATTTGGTTATGACCACTTCAGTCTTCTTTGTTTGGTTGGTTTTTGTCTGTTTTGCTTACATTGGTTATGGTATTACTTTATGAATGTCAGGGGGTTGGGTTGCTTTTTAATGTCAAGGTGATTTAGAGTATGCAGTGATTTAAGAGGGGTTTTGTCCACTTCCTTTGATGAAATATATACATTTATAGGGATATTTACATTATTTGACTGTTCTAACACCGCCAATAAAAGTCCTCTGATTAAAAGAAAGTAACACTAATTTAGGAATTATCTATTTCTTATGAAGCTGTTGGTGTTTGCACTCCAGTGGTGGTTTTGGGTGACACTTGGAGTCCCATATTCAAGTTAATAAGCCACGAGGATGATTAAAACATACTGATAGTGGGAACAAGGCTAGAAAATTTTTGAAAAGTATTTGTCAGTAATTAAGTTCACTTGGCTTTTCTTGCTCCTAAGTGTAATCAGTTGTGTTTTGTGTAATGAATTGTAGGGCTACAAACCCAGATAGCGCTGCGAAGTAGATAAATATTCTTAGCACTTAGTATGAGTCCTCCCTGGAGCGAAGGAGAACTTGTCGTTTTCCTCAAAGTGCTGCCGTTTTCAGTTGTGAGTTTGCTTTTTTTAATTAAGTGGGGCCTCTGCCATTCTGCCTTTTTAGATGCTGTGGGTTAATTAAGGTTATCTCAGTGTTATACTTCAGGAGGTAGTACGGAACACAAGCATTTTTAACGTAAGTCATTAAAATTTATTCTCAAACTGTGTTAACAGCAATTCCTAGTATATTCTTAATAGGTATCCAAATGCACTGCAATCGATGTGGTTTAAAATGCTGGTAACAGAAACATCGCAGTGCCTTTAGAAGCTGGAAGCATCCTGTGCTTCTGGGAGTGCTGTGATAGGAGCAGGTAAATTAATGTGGTAGGTGGGTGATTTTAAAAGCAGAACCCATTCCTGGATGTGTGATTGACAAAAGCCCTGCTATGGTGCCTTTATACTCTTCACGGTTTGAATTCACCATTCAATACCAGGAGAAAAAGTAAATTTTCATGGGATTTCTACCTGATATCCCAGGTAAACATAATTCTGTAGCGGGCTCTTACCACAGAGCTATCTGTACTTTGATAGATTTAGAGCTACTCATTATGCTTTTACAGCAGGTGGTGGAGAGAAATAAAAACATAAAGGAGCAGATTGTTCCAACTACGCATTTGAGCTGGATGAGAAAAGAGTGGTTTTGAGGTGGTTGAGGCACCATCCCTGGAGGGATATAAAAGACAGGTTGACGTAGTCCTTAGTGACGTGGTTTAGTGATGGGTTTTATCAATGTTGGCTTGATGATTGGACTGGAGGATCTTAAAGGTCCTTTCCAACCTAGACAATTCTATGATTCTATTTCATTCCTGGTGTGACACCTTTGTATGTGTGAGTCCCAGAGAAACTACTGGTGACGGAGCCCTGCGTAAAGGAAAAGCTGTGATGATGGAAGGTCATTGTGTGCCTGTACCAAAACTCTTCTTTGATGCTAGGGTTTCTTTTCTACAGTCTTGGTGGACTCCTTGTTCTTAGTGGATAAATCTCTGGGCTTACAACCAGCTCTTTAAAATTGAAGAGCATGAAATTTAAGGGTGGTACTTGTGTGTGTTGCATAACACCAGAAGTGGTTGGATGCAAGAACAGATCTCAGAAATAAACACTAAAGTTGTGTTCTTTTCACTGTCCTTCTATAGATGCTGTTCCGTGGCTGAAAAAAGTTCTTTGCAAAGTCAGTATGTTACAGAAATAGCTAATAAAGAACATTTCTAAAATACATTTCTTTTGGAAACCAAATAGGTTGCTTCTGTTTCCACCCCTGCCCCAATTCTGGAAGGTGCTATTTTCTTGCATTGTTTTCCCTTATTAGTTTCAGAAATTTAGTGCCAGATTTTGGTAGGAATGTACTTTGGAGGTGGTGCTGCTGAGGGAAACATCATGGTACTGTTCTAAAAACAGTAATTTGTCTTTAAATTCAAGTATCTTTAAACAGCTTTTTATAGGTGATATGTAAATCTTGACTATATGATCTTTATTAAATTTAGATTAATCTTTGTGGGATTTTAAGATGAATTTCAGAGATTAAATTTGGGTTAATCTTAATGACCTTGTTATTTAGTGGAGCTTTAATTTCTTTTCTGAGTGTTCAGTGTGGAATATTCATATCTTTCCTATTATAATGAACATTTAAGATTCCTTATCTTTTATAAATGAAAGTGGACATGTAGTCAGGACACTTTTATGAGACCAGCAGGATTTATCACTTGTCTTGGAGAAGAATGTTGAAGAGGACTGTGTGAGACTTCTAAGTGTGTTTAAGCTGAAGTTAATCATAGAATCATAGAATGGTTAGAGTTGGAAGGGACCTTAAAGATCATCAAGTTCCAACCCCCCTGCCCTGGGCAGGGACACCTCTCCCTAGAGCAGGTTGCTCCAAGCCCCATCCAGCCTGGCCTTGAACACTTCCAGGGATGGTGTGATAATTCAATGAAGCTGATGGGAAAAGTAATGGAAACAGTGAATTATTGATTTGCTTGGTTTCTGTGGAATGTAAATATTTCCCAGATGCTTCCTCAGCAACTGAATGAATTGGAGGGACCCAAAATACAGTGAGCACTTTGGCAAAAGAACCATCCAGACTTCAGATTTCCTCTTTCTTCCTAGCTTACCATCACAGTTGTTGATGGGATGTTTGTTTCAGGTGCACAACCTCCACTGCTTGGGTAGCATTGAAGCTAAATTGCAGGTTGGACATCAGCTGTAGCTAACAGAACGTGGTGGTGATAGAGAATCATAGAACGCTATGGGGTTGCAAGGGACCTCTGGAGATCATCTAGTCCAACCCTACTGAAAGCAGGTCTGTCTAGAGCAGGTTGCACAGGATACCATTCCCATGACTATGAGTTTGTGGGCAGCCAGTCTGGTGGCAATGGAGAAGTAAAGTTGGAAAAGAGAAGTGTTGGAAAAGGATGAAAATTAAAGGGGTGATGCAAGATTTTGAGTGAAGGACTTCAGTCTGGCCACTAAGCTGCTGTGGGACATCTGGTGAAGAGGCAAGAGTGGGTGCTGGACCCACACACTCATCTGCATTTGAAGTGTGTTTTCCAACCCCATATCATTCTGTGATCCTGCGTGATTCTGTGAGCATCTCTTCTTGTGGTTTCCGTGCTGTATATTACAGTAGGTTTGTCTCTTGGTACCCAGAGTCACCAAAATCGCACACAGGCAATTGAGTACTAAACCAGGGGAGGGGACATCCAAATTTCCTCATGATTTTAAATCCTAAGGATTAGATTTAAGAGGCTTGGTCTGTCTCCTCAGCGTTGTGCTGGATAAATCACTCCAGAATTGGCTTTTGCTCTACTCACTTTGACATGTCAGAATCTGCGGGTCAGAGGAGGAGGTTTGGGCAGTTGCTACGGAGTGAATTTAGTAGTGTATTTTCTGGTCATCCATCCTGATAAACTTTGTTCATGTGCACATGATAAAGGGGCATTTTCTTGCCCTGCTGGCACAGCAGGGATGTGCCACGCACCAGGAGGCTTGGGTGGTTGGCTGTGTATTAACAGATGCCTTGTTATTGCTAATCAGAACCCTGATAACTGAAATTAATAATGGGCACGAAGACGAGCAATTAAGGCCATTCGTCTTCCAAATGAGTCTACGAGATTCATTGGTAGTTTGAATTTATATACTGAGGGCACTTAAACCATTAAAAAGGGTAATGGGTGCCCCGTAGGCATGTGCTTCCAAGCCATATGTCATGTTGCTGCTGGGACAGCAGACAGTGATAACTTCCCTTTAAGGGAAACTGCTATTCATTTATCAATTAAATGTCGAAGGAAATGTACATTTTTTTTGCTGTAGAGTGATCATAACAGTGTATTGCAAGTTAAATCAAAGACCAAGATTTATGTTCGAAGCCTTTCTGGCTTTATCATGATAGATGTTAATTAGAAAAGTCTCTCGGTGGTAATAGGACATTGGAGTCGGACTTTTAAAGGCATAAATGTTTCTTTGACGTGGAAATATTTCTTCTTCTCAGTCTTTGACGGTGACACTGATGCAGTAACCAACCTAGTACTGAGTATGAAATGCTGGGGTTTTTGGTTGTTCTTGTCGTGCTTGTGTCACAGGGTAACCTTTGAGAAGGTTTTGCTAACATGGAGCTGAATATGAATAATAAGATTTTTGTGGTGCAAGGATTTAGCAGGAATTTCCCTCTGGTGTAGAGGTTTCTTCCTCTCCTGGTGTTGTCCTGGCCAGCCAGAGCACTGGTTAACAAGTGGTCCTCGGTCAAGTAGAATTAGGCTGTTTTGTCACTTATTCAAGATGACAAATGCTTATGCAGAAAGGTGGGGATTACTTGAGCTGTCTCTTAGTGGATATGAAATACAACCTCAGTTTGGGACGCCGTCTAGATTTTCTGAAGAGATTTAGTAAAAGGGTTTTCTCCTCGCCTGAATGTGAGCACTGCTTTTGCAGGCTTTCTTTCCATTTTGGGATATTTGAATACTCCATTTTATGGAGGTTAAAATTATTTTTATCCTCAATTTGTTGATATGCATGACTAGTCCTCTTTTCCTAGTCTCTAACGAGTCCTCATTCTCCCCCTTTCCCACCTCCAGCCTGGGATGGAGCGTGGGCTGGAGAGAGCCTGGTGGACAGAGGATGGTGGTGGCTGTGGATGGAGTGAGGGTGACTCATTGGAGGGTGAAACTAGAATTCCCCATAGTAAGGATTTTGTTTGTTTGTTTGATCTCAGGACCTGCAGCACTTGTCCTGTATTTTGTAGTCAAAAACTCAGAGAATGAAGTCACCACAAACGCTCCTGTTACTCTAGAGGTGTTGTCTTAGTGAGGAATTCTTGTTGTTAATTGGATTGATATGTCTGAACTATTGAGGACAGGGAGGAGAGGGTGCGAGAAATATCACCCCTCATTTCCAGGAACTGTTTATAATCTAATTCTTGATTTTTTCTATTACATCTTTTCTGGACTAAAAAATCACTGCCTAAATAAAGGTCAATGTGCTGCGTTTTCTCTTTCACCTTCTCCTGGTCTTGCCATTTATTTTTGAGCAGGAGGAGCAAACTCAAGGACTGTGTGTCATGAATGGAGATAACAGATGCTGCAAAGCTGTATGTGTGACATCTGTATTTCCTTGTGTTTATGCTCTACTTTGTCTTCAGCTGGGCTCTTTTGATTCCTTTGTTGCTTCTCTTTCAAACCTTGATCTCTTCCCACAATCGTCGTGTTTTCTTCTCTCGTTTTCCCACCCTTCTTAGTTGCCTTGAGTGAAGAATGTAAAAAAAACTTTCTGAATGAGACAGAGCAGACACTGCCGTGCCATGCAGGATTTATTTGTGTTTTTTTTTCTGTCTCCCTGTCACTTCTTCTCACAACTTTTGTTGTAAGGTTTTCATACCTGTTGTTTGCGTGACCCTGGAAAGAGTGCCTCTAATTTGTGTGCTGCTATGCTGGATTGATTTAATAAAGCAAGATTATCCAATTCATTCTGCAGCAATTAGTTCATTTCAAAGTAATTTTAATCATATTGTCTGACTGCTTTTGTTATGGGCACGCTATGTATCCTAGTTGTTGGTGTTTGGACTACTTCTGCTTTCAGCATCTTGAAATTGTTGATTTACATCTTTACCTTTTAAGCCTGGCCCGTTGTTTTTTGTTTCCCCTGTGGTGTAGAACATCCTCTTGCTTTTTGTCACCCAGAGGGTGGGCCAGGTTTGACTTGGGCTGTTATCACCTGCTCTGATGGAGGGTGCTCCTGGGGGAGTTGTGTGAAGCAGAGATGGTTTAAAAAGAGGTGGGAACAGTGATGGAAGGCCACCAGCAGCCTGGCCTGTGTCAGGAACAGTGTGGCCAGCAGGATTGGGACAGTGACTGTCCCTCTCTACTCAGCACTAGTGAGGTCCCACTTCAAGGGCTGGGTCCAGTTTTGGACCCCCCCACCACCAAAAAGACCTTGAGGGGCTGGAGTGGGTCCAGAGAAGGGCAATGGAGCTGGTGAGGGGTCTGGAGCACAAGTCCTTTGAGGAGAGGCTGAGGGAGCTGGGGGTGTTCAGCCTGGACAAGAGGAGGAGGGGAGACCTTCTCACCATCTACAAATCTCTGAAAGGAGGGTGTAGCTGGAGGGGTTGGTCTCTTCTCCCAAGCCACAGGTGATGGGACAAGAGGAAATGGCCTCAAGTTGCACTGGGACAGATTTAGGATGGATATAAGGAAAAATTTCTTCAATGAAAGTGTTGTGAAGACTTGAATGGGCTGCCCAGGGCAGTTGTGGAGTCACCATACGTGGAGGTGTCTAAAAGCCAGGCAGACTTGTAAGGTGGTGCTGAGGGACATGGGTTAGTGATGGTTTTTGTCAGTGTTGAGTCGATGGTTGGAATTGATGATCTGAAAGGTCCCTTCTCGCTCAGGCAATTACATGATGTGGGTTTTAGCTTTGCAGAGGTGTCTGTGAGCCATGCCATGGGCTCTGTCACTGTGGTGTGCCCTGAAAGAACACGTCTGCTTGACCAGAGGTGTTCAATTGGATAAGGGGTAATGGTTTTAAATTGGAAGAGGGGAGATTTAGATTAGATATCAGGAAGAAATTCTTTGGTGTGAGGGTGGTGAGGCACTGGAAGAAGTTGCCCCGAGAAGCTGTGGCTGCCCCATCCCTGGAGGGGTTCAAGGCCAGGCTGGATGGGGCTTGGAGCAACCTGGTGTGGTGGGAGGTCCCTGCCCAGGGCAGGGGGTTGGAATTGGATGATCTTGAAGGTCTCTTCCAACTCTAACCCTCCTATGATTCTATGACTATTGGAAAATCTCTACTTTTAAATAAACTAATAACAAGTTTCTTCCCCAGGGGGATGCACATTCGATGATGGTCCTGGACCCTGTGACTACCACCAAGACCTCTACGATGACTTCGACTGGGTACACGTCAGTGCTCAGGAGCCTCACTATTTGCCACCAGAGATGCCTCAAGGTAAGAACCCTTCCCAGATACTGAAGGGAGAAGTTTCTCTGTTAACTCA
>VXBW01001330.1:9377-47747 GCA_013400375.1 Thinocorus orbignyianus | reverse complement strand
CCCCGCCTGGCTACACCCTCCTGTCAGGGAGCTGTAGAAAGGTGAACAACAAAGCAAAATGGTACTGTGTTAGTCTCAGATTTTCAGAGAAAACAGCGGTTGAATTGCACCTTGGTGGCCTGGAAGGGGTTCCAGATGATCTGAGGCATTTAGTGTGCAAGCCTGGAACTAGTTAGTGTTGGATTTCTCGCCTGCCTTTTGCTTCTGCATCTGCCTGGTGTGCCATTGTCCTGCCATCATTTTCACTATTAGACTGCCTCTGTGCGTATGTATATATATTTATAAATTTATTANTGTCCCTGAACAAGGATGTTCAGACAAGATGGGGAAAAAAAGCCTTTTCACAGAATGAGTGATATGCAGTGGTTGCTAATGCCCGTTATTATTTCTGTAGCAGGAAGCTTATGAAATGCCATGTATTTCTGCGGTGAAGGTGCTGTAGTAACCCTTTGTCCCTCACAATCTGAGGGACTTTCTCCCTGTCCCCTTGTTAACTTCTCACTCCTGAGAGAGGGAGCCTGTTAGAGAAGTGGAAGCGCGGTGCTGAGCTGCTTTGAATTTGCAGTGGCGTTAAGGGCATTCCCAGTCCCACTTTTAGTGTGGGATCTATTACACAACTGGAAGCTAATACCTGAATGACCTCTCTCTGACCTCACCGACGGCAACCCCAACAACAGAAGCAGCAATGCCTGTAAAAAAAAACCCCAAAAAAACTTCTCAGTAAGATGAGATGAAATTCAGGAAGTCCCATAATAGCACCAAAGCAGAGGGAAGGGATACTTTTCCTCCACGTTTTTTTCATGTACAGTGTCTGAAATTTTCCCCGTCTGCTTAAACGCTGATTTCTGAGCTCGAAACCTTTTGCTGCTCAGTGTGTAATTTATGTTCCCTTGTTGTGCTTTGGCTGCAAGACTGTGCTGATGCAGCAATCCTTGATGTTTGCTAATAGTGACTAAAGCTGCCGTAATAATAAAACTGGATTATATGACAGAACAGATATTGAATCAACTGAGATGATTTAGACTTTTTTTTTTCTTCTTCTTTAGATTCTGATGGACTAATGAATTCAGGAAGCAGTGAGATTTTTAATTAGGGCATTTCTACCATTACTTTTACAGATACTTGTTCAACTTGCTGTTTTCAAGTCAGTTATGATCAGCAAGGCTTGTTTCATAGAATCATAGAATGGTCAGAGTTGGAAGGGACCTTCAAGATCACCCAGTTCCAACCCCCTGCCATGGGCAGGGACACCTCCTACCACACCAGGTTGCTCCAAGCCCCATCCAGCCTGGCCTTGAACCTCTCCAGGGATGGGTCAGCCACAGCTTCTCTGGGCAACCTGTTCCAGTGCCTCACCACCCTCACAGGAAAGAATTTCTTCCTAAGATCTCATCTAAATCTTCCCTTTCCCCTGCCTGTGCATCAGTAGAAAAGTTCACAGAAGTCAGATGTCCTACCAGGCAGCGGTGGAAGGGCCAACCTACTTCTTCACTTGAACCTGTTTTAAACCTGACGGGCCAGACTTGAAAAACGTCTGATATCAGGACACTACTTTGTCTGGAGTAATTAAAGCACAAGAGCAGGATTCATATCCTTTTTTGTTTTCCTTTTTTTTTGGGTGCATTTTTGATTTTGCTATTTATTTCATGAAGGGAAGATGCGTGTTGCTCTTAATTTGTTTCAGATGGAGTAGCTTTTAAAGCTCTCAGTCTGCTCTACAGTATAAAATCACTTTTTGGGAAAAAAAATTGACAAAAGTCAAGAACTTACAGGTACACTGAGAATGTTCAGTACTGGGCTATCCAGAGCTACTTCAGATAACCTGATGTTCCTGGGGTTCTCCGCCTGCTATCGAGCTCTTTTGGCTGAATTCTCCAGTGGGGCATTCGTACTGGTTTAAGGGTCCGTGTATTGCACAGTGCTGGGAAGACGTGAAGATTAGATGCCTCTAATGTATTGTGTGGAACCATAAATGCCCCAAAATGGTGAATTGTGAGTACTTTGTCCCTGCCTCAGGATTTTGCAGTTAAAAACCAAAACAACAAAAAACCTGCAAACCCGCAACGAAGCCAAATAAAAACTTCCTCCTCTTCTTTTGTCTTTCTATAGAGCAGCTGTCAGGATATAACAGCTATTTACTCTCTTTTGGATCAAACTGTTTTTTAACTCCCTTGAGGAGGAAAACCTAGGCATGTATAAACATAAATCAGACATACTGGACTATTTTAAAGAAGGCCAACAAGCAGCATGAAGCAAGCCTTTCTCTTGTGCCTGTATTTTCCCGTAGCCAAATCCTGTGGCCGAGGGATGAGCGAACAGGTGGCATTCAGACAGGAGAAGCTGTTGTCATTAATTTTTCCCTCTTTGGTGTGGCTGACGTCTGCCAACCCAGCTTTTCTCCTTCCATCGGCTTCTCCCGCTGCGTGTGCATTTGTACCAGGTGGCTGGTTTGCTTTTGAGATCTCCAAACCTTGTGCTTTTCCTTATACATAAGGAAAATGTGTGGGTGAGTGACAACTGCTGTGCCAGAAGTGGTGGCTTCCCGTGCTCTTTGTGCCTCCTGGCACAAGCGTCTGCGGAGCAGATGACTTTGGCTCCAGGTTTTGTAGGTGGGCTCTCATCACTGTTGTCCTCTTGGCTGGCAGGAACCTCTCTGCTTTCTAATTAGGCAGCAGTTGCAGGTAGATATTAAGCCAGTGTAAGTTTCCAATTAAGCTGCAGCCTAATACCGTACTGTTGAGTAAAGGAATTATTCAGCTCCTCGTTACTCCCTCTCCTCCCCAGCCAGCTGTAGTCATCAGAGCTTACTGAGAACTGATGGAACTCATGCCAGGGAAAGGGTTGTTTTTCTGACTCAGTGCATTGAGTTGACTCATGGGAAGGTCTGAGGAGCATCAGAGCCAGCAGCACAAGGGAGTGAAGGAGCTGGAAGGAGAGGCACAGAACTGAGAGGAGAAGGCAGACAAGGGAGTCTTTGGGTCATGCCACCCTGTAAGCTGTTGCCAGCAGCTTGTGTTTTGAGTTTTGTGGAATCTATAATGCAGTTTCCACCTTGTCAGCCCTAAGCTTTTCATCCCGTGGTCCTGCTAGTGCCCTTGTATTGGATCTTGTGTCAACCCAAGAGATGAGTCGCAGAATGATACATGCTCTGAAGGGACCTCTGGAGATGATCTAGTCCAACCCCCCTGCCAAAGCAGGTCCACCTATAGTAGGTTGTACAAGAATGTGTCCAGGTGAGGTTTGAATGTCTCTAGAGATGGAGAAATGTCTCCAGAGACAGAAGCCATTCATCTCTCTTACCAGACAATGGATAGATGCGTTTATGTGTAAGTGTTGTCTCTGATTTTAGAGAACCCATGTAAGCAACTTCTTTGGAAATTTCAGGTTTATAGTCCAGATCTCTTGACCATATTGATTCCTTCAAACATTCTCCACTGGATCTTACAAAGTGTTTAAGGAAGATGAGGTAGTCACTAGTTAAGAAGTGATGGTTACTTGACTGTGCAAACAGAACTGCTGCCTGCATCAAGCAAATGCAGCCTATTCAATAAAAAGATCACCTTCCCATATCTTGAAGCATTTATGGGAAAAAGTGTCAAGTTACTTTTTTTGGATTTAAAAAAACTAAAATTGATTCCTTCTAGAAAAAAAATAATGTTGCAATCCTATCAACTCATCTAGTATCAAAGGAAAAAAGCTCCTTAAAATTATCATGTAAATTTACTTAACTTCAGATTTATATAAATGTAATAATAACACACACACAATGTAATTCCCATATATCATTTGTATTTATATATAATTACAGTCATGTAATATTCATGTTGAATTTATCAAAAGATTTTGATTAAGGAGGGTGAAAGAAGCGAAGCTACAGAACAGTAGACAGCTTACAGGCAAGGAGCAGAGGGTAAATCATCACAGTAGACACTCAGTGAAGTATCACCTACAGCCTACCCAGAGTAGGAGACAGGTGAAGCCTTCTTTATGAAGTTGGTGAAAGCCTCATGATCACAGGTTCGGGGAGGTGCTATCTTTATGAACAAGGAAGATCTGTTGGAGTAGAGTTGAGGGCAGCCTCGGCTGAAATGACAGGGAGACTCGAGTTGAAGAGAGGAGTCACCAAAACAAACAGCAGAATTAGAACCTTGGACTTTTGAAGAGCAGATTTTTGACCTGTTCAGGGACTTGCTTGGCAGGATCCCATCCGGAGGTGCCCTGAAGGGTAAAGGGGCCTGGAAGAGCTGGTTGATCAAAGGCAACCTCTCGGAGCACAGGGATGGACTGTTGCCTTGTGTAGAGAGTTGAGCAAGCTGGGCAGAAAGCCAGGATGGGTGGCTGGGACCGAGCACAAAAAGAAAGTGCACAGAGATGGAAGAAAGGACAAGTTACTTGGGAGAGTATGGAGATATTGCCAGTTCATGGAATAAGGGAATTGTCGCAGCTGGAAGGGATCTCTAGAGATCACCCAGTCCCACTCCCCAGCCAAAGGAGGGTTGCCCAGAGCACATCACTCAGGGCTGCATCCAGGAGGGGCTTGAAGGTCTCCAGAGAAGGGGACTCCACACCCTCCCTGGGCAGCCTCTGCCAGGGCTCTGATACCCTCACCAGAAAGAAATTCCTCCTCATATTTGAATGGAACTTCCC
Organism: Thinocorus orbignyianus; assembly: GCA_013400375.1. Lineage (NCBI taxonomy): Eukaryota > Metazoa > Chordata > Aves > Ciconiiformes > Thinocoridae > Thinocorus > Thinocorus orbignyianus. Next base: position 43,100 of record VXBW01001330.1, on the reverse strand, counting down.
ATGTTCCAGCTTGTGCCCGTTGCCCCTCGTCCTGTCACTGGGAACCACTGAGAAGAGTCCAGCTCCTTGTTTGCGTAGGGGTGGTGAGACCCTGGCCCAGGTTGCCCAGGGAAGCTGTGGCTGCCCCATCCCTGGAGGGGTTCAAGGCCAGGCTGGATGGGGCTTGGAGCAACCTGGTGTGGTGGGAGGTGGCCCTGCCCAGGGCAGGGAGGTTGGAACTGGATAATCTTTCAGGTCCCTTCCAACTCTGACCATTCTATGATTCTATGGCAACTACTGAAAAATAAGTATGTGTCCAATCTGTAGATTGGTATGGCATCCAGGACCCTTCGAATCAAATCCCTGTTTCAAGACTTTTCCAAGCCCTTGATACTAATCTTTTAACATGAGCTAGACTTTTTTTTTTTTTTCCTTTTAAGTCCAAAATTTCTATGTTTTACTCCAAGTTTGTGTGCTTTTCTTTTTAAAATCTTATTTTGAGCTTGTTGATGTGATGTTGAGCTAGGATTTTTTTGATGACTAGAATGAAGAGCAAAACTTTTGGTGGCTTTTAAAATAATGTCCTTGGGAGGCAGTCGGTATGAGACTGTCAGCGGAGCAGGAGCTCGGCATGAAGGAGGCTTTAAAGGTGGTAGTAAAAGTAGAAATTTTTTTCCTGTTGTTGTTTGTTTTGGTTTGGTTGTTTGTTTTCTGAAGGTAGTGTTTTATTCACAGAGCATTCCTTGTTTTGCCACCTGTGCTCAGCCAGCCGATGGTGACTAAATGTCTGTTTGTGGGATTGGGGCTTGAAAAGCAGTGACTCCAAAGATGTTGGGGATCCCAGGCGGTCTGAACAGCCGTGTCGAGGTGTAACGGTGTATGAACTGTTGGTGGGCAGATGCGGCTGTGTCTGTGGTGAGTGTTTGCCCTCGTGATATTGTCACGGGTGGTGCTGAGAAATGGGAAAGAAGAGCAGTGAGCAAGGTTAAGGACTCAGAAAGTGCCTCTGAGGGAAACTCAAGAGCGGCTGAAGGAAATTTCAGCTCTTGTGAGGATGGCCAGAAAGTGGCTGCATGAGGAGAAGGCTTAATTGGTAGCAGGGATTTAACCCAGCCAACAAAAACATCGTAGCGTCTAGTGACTGTGAGCAGAAGTGATATAAATTCTCCTCAGCCCGATTTGAAACATTTCCTTCACCCAGTGAAGGAAGTTAACATTAAAACAGTTTTCATGGAATTAGGGAATTGTCAGAGATGGAAGGGATATCTAAATATCATCTAGTCTAATTTCCCTGCTGAAGCAGGGTTGCCCAGAGCACATCATTCAGGACTGTATCCAGCCGGGGCTTCAAGGTCTCCAGAGAAAGGGACTCTAGAAACTCCCTGAGCAAAAAACTAAACTAATTTTGGTTAGTTTAGATTTTTTCTGGTTGCTTGTTTCATCATTTCGTAGCTTTTCAGGTTTTTTTTTAGCTTGTTTATGTGTTTAGTGGTTTCCATGTGTGAAATCCAAAAGAAGAACTATCTTGTTCAGTCGGAAGTGGAGAAGTGGCTGCGTGGATCTGTGCTGTGAAGATTCAAAGTGAGTATTGAGCTGGAATGCAAAACCCTGAAGGCAGAGGGGTCTGTCCTCTTGGGAGGATATTTCTCCATTTGGGGAGAATGGAGTTAATTCTGTTTCCAGAGATTTGCTTGCTGGAAAGATTGTTTTCTATCTATCTATCTATCTGTAGATATCAATAGATACAGAATATATGTATCTATAGACAGATATATTCAATGTGTTGACAGTGTTTTTAAGCTTGTGCCAAGGATGTCCAAAACTTGGCAGTTGGGAGATGGTTGTGTGGTCAACAGTTGAGCCCCATCTCTGCAGGCCAGCCCAGCACTCCTCTGTTCCACCAACCTGTCTCTCCCATCTCCTAAAACCAACTGCCTGCTCTGTGTTCCTTCCCCACCTTGCTGAGGTGGGTTCCCTTTGCTCCACACCTCAATCAGGTTTGAGAACTTAAGGATGACCCCACCTGCTCAAGAGCAGCACCTGAAAGTGGAGCTGGGAACTCATGCTACACCTGTGGTCGCTCTTGAAGCCATCTCTAGCTTGAAACCTTATGGCGCTTCAGCTATATGTGTTTTTAGAGGTAGTAATACCCATTTTTGGAGGCAATAATATTTTACAACTTCAACCTTTAAGACAGAGGGTCAAAAGGAGTATTTTCGTTGCCATCATGACAGCTGGGGCTTGGGTGTGTTTTGGTGAGCAGGCCTTCATTAAGCCAAGGGTTTGACCAGGTCCCTCAGGTAGGTTTCCCGGTGTCCGCTAATAGCTTATCAGAAAAAGTGAAAATCACGGCTGGGCGTTAGTGAGGGTTGTAATTTTTCCATGAATAACTCAGAAATAGCAGCTCTGGGAGGAGCGCACTGTGTTACCTCAGTACAGCATTCAGTGTTTTCTGCTCAGTGCGAGCAATAAATAGTGATAGCATTAAGAAGAAGAGGGAAGCCGTGCTCGTACAGATCTTTGCAAAGTGTTTCCTATCGACTTCTGAAAAGGCAACTGGGAGAAAATAAAATAAAAGATCTTTGCTGCTCTTTTTTGAGTCATGTACTGACTGTTGGTGGATTGCTTGGAGACTTTGGCTGACTTTCCTGCTGGGAGAAACTTTCAAATATATCTGATTTAAAGAGATGAACGCTTCTCTTCCATGTGCTTTGCTAGCTCCTCTTAACAAGTTTCCTGTGAACAAAGATATTTGCATTTAAATGTTTGTTTCTTGCATCCCATCTGCTCCATCTCTTTCATCCTTAACTGAAATCCTAATTATGACAGCATTTATGATTGTTCCCCAAATAAACTGTGATATCAATTACAGGGTCTAGCATCACTAACAGCAGCATTTGGAAAGGTAAAGTTGAATTTTTACTTGATTTAATAAATAAAGTGATTGGTACAAGGAATCAAATTTCATGTTTAAGGAAGTAAACAGGGAATAGGAAAGTATTTATTGAATATTCACCTTTATTCAATAGTGTTTTACTGAACTGAAGAGAGATGTAATGTGGTGCATGGTTGCTATAAGAAATAGGTTTAATTTAACTGGTGGATCAAGTATGGTTATTACAAATCTTCTGTGCTTCAAAAGTGGACTTAGTTATGTTGGTTTTTATTTTATTCAGATATTTTACATTGAGTTTTTACTTGGAAAGTTAGGTAAAGAAAAAGGAAAGAAAGAAAAAAGAACACATTAATTGTAAAAGTAATGAAGAAACCCCTTTGATTCTTGGAGGGGGAAAAAAAGAAATTGATGCAAGCCAGAATCCTGTGCAACTAAAACCTGTGGTACTTTCAAAATAACCTAGAAAATGATCATTTCTTTGAAGATTTGCATGAGGATTTTTATAATTTACCTACCTGTAGGTAGCTGCTGAGGATACTGCAGCATGTTTGCAGAAGAGACCACATACCCTTTGAAATACAATTTTCTTTTTCTTTTTTCCCTCTTTTTATTAGTCCTGTTGAAGGTGAATAGATGAAAATAACTCCCTCTAAGTGAGTGGTATCGAAGCTGTTTGGGTTTGGGGGGATGTTTCATCCCCATGATCTGTCTGTCCTCCTGCACTTCCAGACTCAGCAGGACGTGTTAGAAATGTCCTGAAATCCTTGGGGGGTGCGTGGGAGTTACAGTGAAGAAAATTGGCTTGAAGGTAAAGTATGAGCTGAAAATAAGATCTGTTCTGTGCTTCCACCCCTTCCTCCGAATTCGAGCTGTAAATGTGCAACTGAAAACTCTTTGTCTAGTAATTTACTTCTCTTTAAGATGCTGAGTGAGATCGGACAGTTATGTAGGAAAAGAAAACCAAGAGTTAATAAAAAAACTGAATAGAAATCAAGGAATTTTATTGATGAGATTTAAAGCTGATGGACTGACTGTTTAAATTAATTCGGCAGGTTTTGTAAATATTATGCAATTTTGTTTAAAATTTGTATTAGGAAATACAATTTGAGAATTAAAAGAGCAACAGGAACTAACATGAAAGTAATTTTAATATGGACCACTACACTTTTGTTTTTTCCATTACTAAATTCAGCTCCTGTACCAGTTTGTCCTCAGAACGTTTCCGAAAATGTTAGGGGATGTTTTATGCTAAACATGAACCAAAAGTTGCTTTTAATTCATCATTTACCACAACAAAGTCTTTGTTCTGTAATGTCGTCAGGATATCAGTTTCCTGCAAGATCTAAAATGCTATAGATCTTGAAAAAACCAAACTTTGATCAAAGATCTGAACTTGAAATACGTATTTTTTCCCATGTTTGGAGTTGATAGGATAGCGAATGTCTTTTTTGCGTTAAATAAGCAAGTTAATTTTAATTTTTAAAAAACCCTACAGTAATTTGCATGCTTCTCCAACGCCTCTGTACTTGATTGAAATTTAGAATAGGAAGAAAAATTGCATATAATGATGTTTGTCTTTGACCTTCCACGTTAATTAAAATGGTAACTATCTCTGCTTCTGTTTCATCGCCTTAAATGATGAAAGATGTTGATTTTGTACTTTGTCATTTCCGAACTGTCTTTCCCCCTTTTTTGCTCTGACTCTTCCCTCTCCCACTCTCCTGAAAAGCCTAAACCTCTCCTCAGGTGTGCAGTCACAAGGTCAGGCAATAAAAGGGCACCCAGAACTGCGGCACCACAACTTTGGTGCTTTATAATGGTTGGAAATGCACCAGATCTTGAGGATTCTACTATTCCCTTCATTTCTTTCCCTCCTCCGAGCACCTTCCGATGTGCTAAATGAGACTGAAGTGATGCACCCAGGAAGCCTGAGGCAAAAGCACAAGCGAGCGTTTTTCATCTGTATTTGCACTGCCTATCAAAAAAAATTAATGACTCCCATTTTAATCTTCTCTCAATTTGATGAGATGCCAGCCATTTGCAGAGTTCTCAATTGACCTTTGAAATATAAATCAAGGAGCTATTCACCAAATTAATTCTTCTGAAAAGAAGTCCTGAAGACGAAACACTCCGTGAGTAGGTGGGCATGTTGGAACACAGAGTAAATAAGGAGTATGGAAAATGACCCAGAGCTTGCAGGAGGGTTTGTTTGCCTTATATTTACCAAAGACTGACTTAACGTGTAATGATAAAGAGTCACTCTTGTTGCATTACAAGGCACGTGGCAAAATTGAGGTTGAACATGTTTAATTTGGAATTTGTGGCCTTATCACAGTGAGGGAGAATGGAGACACTCAATGACTTTCTGGCTCAGATCTTAGTCTGGTAAAATTGGTACGACAAAGGCCAAGTCTCCTGATGCTTTGAGCTTCTTGAGCGGGTCTTCTACAACTGAATGAAATAAAAAGCTAGATCACCAAAAAAATACTTCGGTGTTTTTACTGAGAGCAGGTATTTTGCTTTTCAAAGAGTTCCTTCCAAAGGTTTTCTCTTGGTGGCCTGCTTTAATATATTGTTCTTACATGATGCTTCATTTGTAGCCACAGCTTCCTTTCATCTGGTGCCTAACATCAGCACTGTGTGACTTTCCTCTAAATCTGGCCAAATGCATAGACTTGCACACCAGTAAAGTAGGAAACTGGGGAATCTTATCAGTAAATACCTGCAGGGAGAGTGGAAAGAAGAATGAGTCAGACTCTGCCTGGTGACAGGACAGGAGGTGATGGGCACAAACTGAAACACAGGAGGCTCCCTTTGAACATTTGGAAGCTCTTTTTTAATGTGAGGTTGACCAAGCACTGGCACAGGTTGCCCGGAAGGGGTTGTGGAGCCTCCATCCTTGGAAATAATTGGAAGCTTTCTGGACATGGTCCTGGGCAACTGGTTGGAGGTGGCCCTGCTTGAGCAGGAAGTTTGGACCAGATGACATCCAGTATGAACCTTCTCTCATTCTGTGAAATCTTTCCATTTGGTTTTCTTATTTGCTGGAACTGTGGAATACTTTTAAAAGGAGATTTACTCCTTCTTGAACAGCAGGGGAAGGAACCTTCCAGCTCCAAAAAGTATTGTTGAGGTCTGTATGTATGGAAGCAGGCTTGATTTTCTCTAGATTTCGGTTGGGAACAAAACTTGGGAGATCATTGGGAAAACCATTCCCTCCTTAAGTGCTGTGTAGCTATTAATGTTCCTGTGTTACTTCTCCCATCTGAGACAGGCGCTGTTGCTCACGGTGAGTGTAACTCAAGCAAAATGTCACCCGATGCCTATTTTCTTTTTTTTTTTAATAATCACAACTTTAGCATGATTCTTCTGATGGATTTCTCGTGTTGGCAGTGTTAATTTATACAGAGTTTCCTGGGGCTACATAGACAGTTTTATTACTGTCACAGCTTTTCATTATAATGAAAATTCTACAAATAAGTAGCGTGCATGTCAATAGTGGAGATTTATGAGACCGAGAGAGGAGGGAAGAGTAGATTTGTTCAAATTTTCTTCAATCTTTGTCAAAGGGTTTTTTTTTCCTCTTCTTTTTAATTTAAATACAGCTGTAAAATAAATCATTTTCAAAGATTTAATCTACTCTGAGACAGTACGAGTTGGTAAAATTGCAGGAGGTAGGTAGAATTTTATTTTAGCGTTTTCAAAGTTTGGGGTTTGAGTTGTCATGTTGTCTATTTTCTATGCAGAAATTGCAGCACATTGTGCCGTTACCTGGCACGATACAGTAATTTCAAGTCTTGAAGCATTTTATTAAGGGATGGAGAAACCGGAGATCTTTTTTTTTTTTGCCATCTGAGGGAAGAGAGCATAATTAAAGGAGGCGCAAACCCACATTTATAAGATATATGGCACATCTGGCAGTTCGCACGAAGATAATATGTTTGTTTGGCGGTGGGAATGCCTGCAATTGTATCTGCCAATCTGACACAGTAGGAGTTTAGCTAATGAGGTTGCCTAGCAAAAAGTGCATCGGGAGGAAGTCAGGGTTAAAAATAAGCATGCATATGAAGAGAGAGCAAAAGATTTATAATGGCTGTAGAGCTGTTACGAGTTGTTATGGCAACTAACATTTTAGACCCCATAATTACATAATAACAATGCTGCCAATCCTAAATAGATTGCCTTTTTTGGTTTTTTTTTTTCTACAATATTGTTTTTTAAAAAAATCTTGAAATATTTTCTAAAATAGTCAGGATCTGAAATACTCCGTCAATGATTGCGTAAAGTCCGTATGTTTTCATTTCTGTAGAACTACAGGGAACAACAAGACAAAACTTGATGCAGTAAATCTGAAAACTGAAATACAAGACCTGAAAAACAGATGTAAATCTTAGTCAGGTTACTTTAGACTTAAATAACAGATTTCTAACTTCTAAAAATCCAGTTAATAATGCTGTTTACTCTCATGGGATGGTTTGTAGGAAAAGCTTTGGAAACATACAGAAAGAATAACAAGAATGCATGGTGTAGTTATTTGCCCTGATTGTCTGGATGGTTGGAGTAGATGAACTTAAAGGTCTCTTCCAACGTAGATAATTCTATGATTCTATGACTAAGAAAGAGACAACATGGATAATTCTTCTTCCAGCTCAGTTTACCGCTCCGTAACGGTGTGTCTTCAGTTCTGTAATTTAACCCTTCGTGTTTTCACGTGACTGCAAGGATGGAGTTGTACAAGTTTCTTAGAAAAATCACTGGCCCTTAAATTGTTTGGGTTCTGCATAAAACTCTTGAGGTGTTGAAGGAGACTGGATTATGTTCTTCCATCGTTTGTGAAGGTCACTGCTAACATCACCAAACTCTTGGATTTATATTCGTGCCATGGCAAGGACGAGCAATTGCTTAATACTCTTGATTCCAGATTCATGAGCGTTACTTAGTGTAATGTACTGAAACTATTTAATCTCCCATCTTTCTAATAAGGGTATATTTACAATAAGATGAAGAGTATCAGAACTGGTAAATGTGATGTGTGATTTATCACAGATATGTGAGCAGAAAACGGTGACATCAGGTTTTCTGATAGTTGAAAAAGTAAGGAATTAAGCTGGGAAGAAAACTGGCAGCCTGACAGAGAGGGCTTGAGTTGTGAATTAAAGCTTTGTTTGCCAGGATTCAGAACCACAGAGATGCTGAGGGGCCTGAAGCTCCTCTCTTACGAGGAAAGGCTGAGGGACTTGGATCTTTTTAGTCTGGAGAAGAGAAGGCTGAGGGGAGATCTGATCAACACCTAGAAATACTTCAAGGGTGGGTGTCAGGAGGATGGGGCCAGGCTTTTTTTCAGTGGTATCCAGAGACAGAACAAGAGGAAATGGGCACAAACTTGAACATAAGAAGTTCCATCTCAACATGAGGAGGAACTTCTTTTCTCTGTAAGGGTGGTATATCTCTGGCAGAGGCTGCCCAGAGAGGTGGTGGAGGCTTCGTCTCTGGGGACATTCAAACCCCACCTGGGCACGTTCCTGTGGGACCTGCTCTAGGTGGACATGCTTTGGCAGGGGGTTGGACTAAATGATCTCCAGATGTCTCTTCCACTCCCAACCCCTGTGATTCTGTGATAATTGAAGAATGAGGTTATCAGTAATAGTCAAGGTCTTAAATTTTTTTATCAAGTGTATTAGGAATGAAAATTACATGCCAATGAGGAAAGCAGGAAATAGTACAAACCCGGGAACATTAAATGCACTGTTGCAGTACAGCTCTCCAAGACAGACTTTTAGTAGGAGCTTGCTAAAAGCTTAGCATTTAATTAAAGCCCCAACTTCTTTGTGTGATGTCAGAAGCTAAGAGCTTGGAGGTGGCTGTTGGGGAGAACAGATACTGAAAGATTAAAAAGAACATTCTAGGCCACTCTATTATAGGGAAACGGAACATGTTATTGAAGCCATGTATACACGTAGAGGAACTTTTCTGTCTGAGAAGAACTTGTGGGGGTGTTTGTAGGAAGTCCCCATAGCAGGGGGCTGTCCTTCTCAAGGAATCTCTGGCAGCAGCACTAATTTTCCAGACATTTAAAAGACACTCCAGCTTGAAACTGTGGAAGTTTCAGCTGGTGTCTTGACTGTTGTGACACTGCAAGGTGACAGGTCTGGTGCTGGCCTTTGAAAAGTGCTGGAGTCAGAAAAAGAGCCGGTCTTCACAGTGGGAAAAGTTCTCAGTGGGGTTTCCAGAGTATGTTCTCTGACCTCTGCTGTTGCATGTTAGAAATGTTTTGTGAAATGGAATTAGTTCTGTGACTGAAAATTTGCCATGTAAAATAAAATTATTTAGGATGACTGAACCTGTGGCTTGCTCCAGAGAGTTGCAAAAGACTCTCCTTGAGAGCAGCTGGATGATAGTAAGCTAAGTATTACAGTGTGTGAAACACAACACGCTAATTTATTTGTCCAAACCCTGGAATAAGTCTTTGTTTGCTGCAGAAAGTGCTGAGCAAATAATGAGTCAAATATTGTGTTGCTGTGAAAGGCATTGGGTGGGAAAATGGAAAGCGTTTGGAGGCTACAGGAAAATTACAGCCTTGTGCTGCTCGTGGACCTTGCCTGGCGGGGAACAGAGCCAGCAGAGGAACCCGGGTCTCATTGGCACTGCTTTTGCTAAATAAGGGGAGAAAATCCCTTAGTTGCTGGCATTCCCTTCTTCTAGGCAATTTTAGGTAGCACTGAAGAGGCATGTTGATAATTTCATACAAGGGACTGCAGGGAATGGCCAGGGTGTGAGTTGGTCAGTGCTTGCACAGGTGGAATGATCTTCCAGTCCAACTCAGCTTTACTAGAATTTATGAAGGAGTGGAGTGACAGGATGAGGGGTAACGGTTTTAAATTGGAAGAGGGGAGATTTAGATTGGATATTAGGAAGAACTTCTGTGCTGTGAGGGTGGTGAGGCACTGGAAGAGGTTTCCCAGGGAAGCTGTGGCTGCCCCATCCCTGGAGGGGTTCAAGGCCAGGCTGGATGGGGCTTGGAGCAACCTGGTGTGGTGGGAGGTATCCCTGCCCATGGCAGGGGGTTGGAACTGGATGATCTTTAAGGTCTCTTCCAACTCTAACCATTCAATGATTGTATGAATGTTTCTGTGGTGGGCAAGAGCAGGACCTGAACATTCTCCATTCTTCACTTCATGGTGTAGTGGCAGCTGGAAGAGCTGTGCTGGGAACTCGCTTGGGGTCATGGATGTTGTTGGAAAGAGTGACTGAGTTGAGCGAGAACCGACTCGGAATGTGCTTGTTAGAGGAAACCTGGATTATTGCAGGGCTATACTTTCTGAAAGGTGTGGGGCCTTTTGGGGTGTCTTGATCATTAATTTGTGTAACACTTTCAGCATCGTGGATTAGGGATTCTTGAAGGAGAAGAAGTTCAGAAAGGAAATGTGAGGCTGCATTCGTTATATGAAACAATTGTCATTTTCTGAGTTCTAAGTTCTGTGGTGTTTTCACTTTAGTAGAAAACTTCTTGAGTAATCAGAAAGGTATGAATCACTGATTAACACCTTTATACAGTCAAGAGTACCGTTTTCTGTCTAGTACTGGTTAAAAATATATTTTTCTGGTAACAGAATGTAATGGAAAATATAAAAATGTAATTAATTTTTAACATGAATTTACAATATTTATATTTTATCCTTTTCTTCATCTGTCTGCACCGGAAAGCATCAACCAGCTTTGGTTTTCATTTATGTGAATTTTGATTCAGACAAAAATAGTCTATAAAAATAATCACAAACAAAAGTGTTGACAAGGTGTCTGGCTGCAAACGGACACACAGGTTTTTGCATCCCTTTCTACTACACAGAATATTTGATTCAGTATGCTCATAAAGAGTTTATGAGAAAAAAAAGGATGCTTTCGTTGTGCCCAGGAGTGTCTTCTCCATCATGTTGCAAATGTAGGCAGATCCTGACATTAGGAATGCTGGAGAGATGCATCTTCAGTCAGCCTCGTTAACTGTAGGGTGCTAACGAGGGAGAGGAGGCTGGTACCGGCTTCTGTGAAGCGATGCACAGAAGAGTTGGCTTGTTTATACATCTTGGACATCTCCTTTCATAGGTTTTCAGAAATACCAAAGTCTTGTGGATATACTACCTACTCTTTTGCACTGAGAAGATAAACAGACAAAAAGTAGCATCCTTCTCTTGTAACCTATAGGGTCTTAGATGTCTATTTTTATCTCTTCGTTTCAGGAGATGTATGTTTCTCCTTACATTTAGACTGTGGTTTCTTCAGGTTAAAGATCAAGTTTATATGTACAGAATTAGCCATATCCACTCAGATCCTCATTTTCTGAATAAGTAATTTTGCTCTGAGAGTTGCATGGACTGGAGAGGATGGGGAGCTTGGCAAGCATCATATACCTGGGTCTGGCAAACTCAACAGGAACGCTCTGGAGAGGGTTTTCCACTAAGTCAGGACCAGCGTGATGAGTAGGACTTGGGAGGTGATCATCCCCCTGGACTGGACACTGTTGAGGCCACACCTCAAGTTCCATGTCTGGTTTGGGGCCCTCACAACAAAAAAGACCTTGAGGTGCTGGAGTGGGTCCAGAGAAGGACAAGGGAGCTGATGAGGGGTCTGGAGCACAAGTCTTGTGAGGGGAGGATGAGGGAGCTGGGGGTGTTCAGCCTGGAGAAAAGGAGGCTGAGGGGAGACCTTCTCACTCTCTCCAACTCCCTGAAAGGAGGGTGTAGCCAGGGAGGGGGTTGGTCTCTTTTCCCAAGGAACAGGTGATGGGACAAGAGGAAGCGACCTCAAGTTGTGCCAGGGTAGTTCTAGAATGGATATCAGGAAAAACTTGAGAGATTTAAANCCTGGAGAGATTTAAAAGCTGGGTGGTCATAGTGCTTAGTGATGGGTTTTGTCAGAGTTAGGTTGATGGTTGGACTCGATGATCTGAAAGGCCCCTTCCAACCCAGGTAATTCTGTGATTCCACCTCTACTCCAGAGCACAGGAGCTCAAGCAGCTCACTGCTTTGAGATGTGTGTGTGTTTTGAGGGATTTGTCTCGTTTCTTAACTTACTGTTCATGAATTGGAAATACTTAAGTTGTGTGAAAAATGAGATAAAAGAGAAAGCATAGCTTCTTGCATTCTCGTAGCCTCTTGCATTCACTGAGTACTTGAAAAACTCGAGCGTTATCCTTCCTTGTCATTTGTAGTCATCTGGAGGGTGCTCATGCTAGAGAAGAATTGCTTTTTGCTTCTTTTTTTTTTACAAGTGGTAATTTCACAGGTTCTTGGTTTCACTGTTTTTGCAAAAAGTCTTTATCTAGTAATAAAATTAAGCTGTAATCAGTTCTTCTATTAGATTCAAAGTTTTTATAGACGTGATCAATGGGGAGTGTCACGAAATACACGCAGAAGTTGCTTTCAGTGTGTTGTTGCCAGCCCTTGTTGGTATTGTTCTACCCACTCTTTCTGGGGGGCAGAAATTCTGAGATACTCGTGGTAGAGCAGATCCTTAGATATTTGTTGAAAGGAGTTGAAATTCAGCAGGGAGTCCAGATTTGACAAAACAGCTTAAAGATTCATGTGAGCAGTCTCTTATGCATTGTGTGGCTGGGGTAGAAATGGGCTGATATTTGTCTAGCTCCATTTTATTTGAGATATTAATAATTTGATTGATTTGAGCTTAATACACAGGGCCCAGTTCAGTGCCATGTTGCATTTGCCTTCCCAAGAAGAGCACTGTGTATTGAGCAGGCTCTACTGGGAGACAACAACGTGTCTATGGACCAAACCTTTCTGTAAGGCCCCTGCTGCCATGGGTATGGACCAGAAGGGAGCTGTGTCAAGCTGGAGCACTTCAGTAGAGTGGGAAAACACTGCTGGGGAAAAAAATGGTAGCATAAATATATATTTTGGAGAGCAAGGAGAAGATGGAGAATAGAAATGATGTTTTGTCAGTCCCAGAAGAGATTCTGTTTCATGGAACTGTCAGAGTTGGAAGGGATATCTAGAGACAATCCAGTCCAACTCCCCTGCTAAAGCAGGGTTGCCCAGAGCACATCACTCAGGGCTGCATCCAGGAGGGGCTTGAAGGTCTCCAGAGAAGGGGACTCCACACCCTCCCTGGGCAGCCTCTGCCAGGACTCTGACACACTCACCCCAAAGAAGTTTCTCCTCATATTTGAATGGAACTTCCCATGTTCCAGCTTGTGCCCGTTGCCCCTCATCCTGTCACTGGGAACCACTGAGAAGAGTCCAGCTCCATCCTCCTTCAACCCACCCTTCAGATCCTTGGGAGCATGAAGAAGGTCTCCCCTCAGCCTTCTCTTCTCCAGGCTCAAGAGTCCCAGCTCTCTCAACCTTTCCTCCTCAGGGAGATGCTCCAATCCCTCCAGCATCTTTGTTGCCCTTTGTTGCCTGTTGTCTCCATCTCACAAAAAGAGAAACAAGGATTTAATTGGGAAAGGTCTCATTAATACCCAAAGGTTTGGTGACAAGCAGGACTGAGGGGACCAGGGCTGTGTTTGGTAGGTCCTGTTGTCCATTCCTGCTGCTGCACTTCTCGGGCATTTCACTTTTAGTGCTGCTCTCACAGTTACTGAGGTGGTCTTTTTTTCTTGGTGGAAGGTGACTGATAACATTTTCAAAAGGGTTTGTGGTGTTTCAGTGTGACTAATTGATGGTGTAACAATACAAAAACGAGTTCTTATCACCATCTCTCCCCACCCACAGCTGGATATGGGGATTTTTTATGGGTTGGGTGTAAGAGGTGTTTTATTTGAAGAACGTAGAACAAACAGCCCTCCTCATTCCCTTCCCAACCCTGCCCTTCTCCTCAGCCCAGAAAACAAAGGTAGATCCTCAGTGCTTGCTGGATTGTGGTGTCTTACATAAAGAATTTAAAATTGCCCATTTCTCGGGAAAATAGTCATGCTTGCTTCATCACACTCACTTAACACTGCATGTTACAACAGCATCAAATGTGGGAGAAAAAGGTCTCTCTGCATGTTGCTGTTTTCCCTTGGCACTTACGAGAGTGAGCGGTCTTTATGAAACCTCCGAATTATGACTGAAACCCTTAATACTCAGAATTATTTCTGAATGAAGTGACGGTTTCTCTTCAGCCGCCCAGTTTAACTCCTGTCTCTCCCCCTCTCCCAGTTACCAGGCACCATTTTCTTTCCTCTGCCCCTCTACGTTTTGGAATTACGGTTTTACGTTGTATAAATATTTGGTATTATAGTTATATACAGATATTATATGTTGTATACATTAGTAAGACACTGGAGAGGCAAACTGGGAGTCCTTGTGGTTTTACTTAAACAATTTAGCACTTTTTTTTAAACTTCATACCTCCCCTGCTCCTATGTGAGCTATCCATACCCTCCATTTATACGTTCCCTATAGCTGAGCCCTTTGTAGAAATATATAACAATATCAGTTAATAAGAAAAGTTGGAAATTGTTGGCTTTCTTATTTTTTTCCCTAAAAGGGAGCCAGAAGTGGCATGAGTAATAAATTTCCTTCACTTACATGTGTGCTTGTGAAATAAATCCACAGGAGCATTGCAGGCTTTGCTTATCTGTATCTGAACCAGCAGATCAGAGATTCCTGAGATGACTAGAAATGGTTTGGTGAAAAAAAGGAGAATAAAAAAGAACATCTTCAAGTGTCGTGTTAATCTCCAAATGAGATGCTGGGAAGCAAACTTGGCAACTCCTTTTTTTAGTGAGTTCCAAAGCCTTTCACCCAGGGCTCAGAGAGGGATGGGGACCTTCAGACACTCTACGTCGATCTCAAGGTGTGTCTTCTCCCTCGTTCAATCCTTGATCGGGGAAGGTTGTGGAGAGCCCCAAGCATGGCTGTGAGCAGCAGGTCACGGGAGGTGATTCTTCTCCTCTACTCTGCGCTTGNCCCAGGTTGCCCAGAGAAGCTGTGGCTGCCCCATCCCTGGAGGGGTTCAAGGCCAGGCTGGATGGGGCTTGGAGCAACCTGCTCTAGGGAGAGGTGTCCCTGCCCATGGCAGAGGGGTTGGAACTTGATGATTCTATGGCTCGTTTGGGGCTTTTTCGAAGGCTCTTTTCAGTGCTCATGAAATATTTGAAGCTTCTTATAGTCTGGAGGCTTAATTATCTAACTACCCACAGACAAGGACTGGAAGAGCTGTACCCAGTCCAGTCTTCTGTGTGGTTGCTGGTGTGCCTACTTGTGTGGAACAAAAACCCTTAAGTACTTTCTTTTTATTGCTTATTCACTTAATGATGTCTCTACTGAAATTAAAAGTAATAGTGTTTTTTTCCTGTGAGGCAGCAATTGGCCTTAAGCGTATTGAAGTCACTAAATTGATGCTATCTACCAAAGCATTATATTGCCAGATATTTGCTACGACAGCAATCCTGTTCTTTAATTGGTAGCCTGAAAGTGGAAGTTTTTACTTTCTAAATACAGGCAGAATATGGGTATACGAAAAACACACCCTGAAACTCCTGAAATAGTGTTCCTAGGCCAAGTCATTTTGAGGAAAAAGATTCTCCCCATGTTTAATGCGCAAAATCATTTAGTTAAAACATTATTTCGAGAGAACCTCAGGATCATGTAGCATTATGATTGCGGGAGGTGATTTCCCCCTCTATGCCTGTGCTCGTGAGACCCCACCTGGAGTCCTGTGTCCAGCTCTGGAGTCCTCAACAGAGAAAGGACATGGACTTGTTGGAACGGGTCCAGCGGAGGGCCACCAAGATGCTGGGAGGGCTGGAGCAGCTCTGCTGTGAGGACAGGCTGAGAGAGCTGGGGCTGTTCAGCCTGGAGAAGAGAAGGCTCCGGGGAGACCTTGGAGCAGCCTTCCAGGATCTGAAGGGAGCTCCAGGAGAGCTGGGGAGGGACTCTGTCAGGGACTGGAGTGTCAGGACAAGGGGTAAGGGAAGAAGGGAGATTTAGATGAGATATTAGCAAGGAATTCTTTGGTGTGAGGGTGGTGAGGCACTGGAACAGGTTGCCGAGAGAAGCTGTGGCTGCCCCATCCCTGGAGGGGTTCAAGGCCAGGCTGGATGGGGCTTGGAGCAACCTGCTCTAGGGGGAGGTGTCCCTGCCCAGGGCAAGGGGTTGGAACTGGATGATCTTTAAAGTCCCTTCAAAGTCTAATCATTCTATCATTCTATAAATAAGGAACTTGCCATAGGAGTAGGAATTAGTTAGCAAAATAAGGCTAAAATGGACTTTAAAGTGACAAAGAATTTTCTAATTACTCATTTCAGAGTGATGAGCAGTCCTGAGTGAAAATTAATAAACTTAACAGAGAGAAATGTGATATTAAATTTATCTATTAAATTGGCTAACTTGCAGAAATAATTCCGAGCAGTGTCTGCCTCTGGAATTGTGTGTAGATACGTATGATAATGTCTTGTGTCTTCCTCAGCCTAATTATGCAGCACCCAAAATGTTCCCTGAAAAGTGAAGGTGGTTTCTGCTGGGACAATTAGGTGTTTGGAGGTGACGCAGGATTAGTCCAGGGCTTTTCATTATTTTGGGTACCTCAGGTCGGTGTGTGGTTAGTTTGAAATGAAAGGGGAAGAGCAAGAGCCTTGTTATATGACTCACTGGTACATCAAATGGAAATTTTCCAGTAAGCTGCTTAGAGTGAGTCTCGCTGGCAGCACGGCCCTTTGAATGGTGTTATGATTTATCAGGATGGAATCCTCTTATCATACCAATGTGATGCCCCTATCAGTCTGGAGTAAGTAATCAAATTTTTAAGGCTTTGACTGGAGGTGGAACTTTATAACCTTTGCTTCTTTGAAGATGGGAGCGATTTTTTTTAATTGTTAGAAATGATAAATAGCTGTCCAAGTAATTGTATCTTATAAAGACAGCAAGGCACTGATCACTCAGAGTAGCAAATGTGCCTGCTGACCTTTGAATTAAAGGAGAAATTGTGGCAGATATTAAAAATTATGGTCTGTTGGTAGTGTTCCTTCCCAAAAGTTATACTTATCTGTGATTTTGAACTTGAATAGCATGGTTTAGATAACATTATCGTTCCTTCTTTCATGGAAACGATTGATTCATTGGCTATCGTGTAATGTGAAGGCTTTAGCATTCTCAATCAAATGCTAATTTGTCAAAAATTAATATATTCTCTGAATATAAATTAGAAAAATAAATTATGACAATCGATGGGTTGCTATGAGACACAGAGAACTGAGTAAGTTCTGCCAAAGGAGAAGTGTGAAATTAAGGAGGGAGTTTGGAGTAATTGTTTTAGACTACAGGTGTCTGGCAATAGGTGTCGATACCACTTGTGCTGAATTTATGTCTTCGTTTGCTTCTCTTGGCTTCATCTTCCTACATCCCTGTGCATCCACAGTCTCTGAATGGATGCCTCTTGTCTGGAGCTGTTGAGCCTCACAGGAGAGAGACGTTTCTCTTGGTAGTTCTCGCAATATGCATCCTTTTATACACGAATTTTCCTCACACGTTGATCAAATTGGTTCATTAAAATTAAATACCCTCAAGTACTTCAATAACCACCTGCACTGTTTTGCAAAAGGACCGAGCCATAGGGCTGCTGCCAGCCTTGCCTTGCCCTCGCCACGTTACACATTAAAAAAAGGCCTGAATATATTAAAGAAAAGAGAAAGTACTTGCTTTATAAATACATCTTCCACCTCTCAACGTATTATTTTTATTCCAGTACTTTTCTTAGTAGGTTTACAACTAAAACAGTAATTAGTACCTGACATTGAAAGAAGCGATGGTTTTTATTAGCTGTATAGTATTCATAAATTATTTTTAGCTTTTGAGGGTAATTAAGATTAGTTTTTTTAGGGGGGGATTGTTTTTTGTTAGGGTTTTTTGTGTGGTTTTTTCTTTTTTTTGTTGTTTTTTGATTTGCTTTCTGTTCAGACAAAGAAGTTAAACCAACCCAAACTCTGCAGCCTAATTGCTCCTGTGGGTCCCTAAATCTCTGGGCTGGCTTCTCTACTTATTTATTTATGTTTCATGTAATAATGAAAGCATTGGGGAAGGGAATGGGGGAAACTGAGATTGCAGATGTGTAGAGTCAGAATGGCTTTTTGTGTTAATAGTTACTGGAATTCTTCTCCACCTCACCTCTCCCCGTCTGCAGTCACATACTCGGTTACTAGTTTCAACTGGGATGGAGTTAAGGTTCTTGCCAGCAGCTGCTGTGGATCTATATTTTTGGATTCAGGATGACAGTAGTGTTGCTGGTGCACTGATGGTTTTGGTTGTTGCTGAGTTCTTGAGACCTTCTCCACTCCTCACACCACCCCACCAGCGAGTGACCTGGGGAGACACAAGAAGTTGGGAGGGGACACAGGGATTGTTCCTCAGAGCCATGGAGGTGACATACAGGGTTTGGGGGTGAGCAAGCCAGGTGTGTGGAGGCCACCTTGCTGGTCTAGATGTCTTAGATGGAGCTGGACCCATGAGTGCCCAGGGGACAAGTGTCCTCGCTGATCCCTGTAGACCAGGCAGTGTCTCCTCCTGCCGTTGACATGGATACTAGGGGTAGGCATTGAAATGAAGTGTCTTCTGTCCAGTAGAAGATCTTCAACTCTTTAACTATCCCTCAACATGAGAGTGTGTTTTATGTGAAAGTGAGCAAAGATACACACACTGGGAAGGATGGAGAAGGCAGTTCTGTAATCTGTAAGGAAGGGCAAACTTATTTCTCTAAATATGTGAGAAAAGAAACTGAAACTGCTTTACTGTAGGTGGAAAAGCTGCTTGGAAAAAGCTGGTGGTGTCTAGTTTTCTTAATGTTTTCATTCATGCCCTGGATGATGGAACATGAAGCGTCCTTTGAACTTTATGGGGAGATCTGTGTTACTGAGCCTTATCTGAGAGCAAGCTGGAGTTTGAAATAGTTATCGTGGATTGTGGTAACACTAATGATGATGAATTGAAAAATAATGAAAATGGAATGATTTGGTACAAGTGGACAGGCTTGCAGTGACACTTGGGTGGGATGATCAGCAGTGTGGGTGCAAGATACAGGAGCAGATCCACACAAATCAGGGCTTTTTTGTGGCAGCTGTGAATTCCTTAGTAATTTTGAGTCCACGTTGTTTTGAAAAAGGCAGCCTTTGAGATTTCTTTCCATGGGACTTTGTATAAAAATATATAAAATGGTCATTTTGGTTGGTTTTGTTGTTGTTGTTTATTTAGTATTTGTATTCATTTTGGAGTTTGGAAGGAGAGTTCCCATTCTGGAAAAGCTCAGAGGAAAGCAGCGGCAATGGCAGAGGGCTGGACAGCAGCGTGTCCTCTCTGGAAAGACTGAAGAAATTAGAATTGTCTTTTCTACAGGAGAGAAAAAGGAAATAGAAATTTTCAAGAAGTGAAGGTTGGTGCAGAGAAGATGGCAGCCTAGTCTTTGTGTTGGCTGGTGGCAGGTTAAGCAGTAATAATCTCAAATTGCACGAAGAGAGATTCAGGTTGGCAAGTAGCTAAAACGTTAATTGAATTCTGGAGCTGAGTGCTTAATGGCTGTCTCTTACCCGGAGTCTGATATCTGCTGTCACAGTTTTCCCCCCTGAAACGTCTTTGTGTGTATAAATGCCAGGAAAAGTTGCGTGTCTTCTGTACGTGAGAAAAGAAGCTGTCAGCTAACAATACACAGCCCCTCTTGCCTATTTTTATCTGCTTTTGTTGGAAAGAATCTAAATTCCTTTTATTTCCCGATTTGTTGTGGATTTCTGTTCTGTGTAGAGAAGGTTCTGGTTCACCCTTGATCAGTCTCATGGGGATTGCTAGGTAAATTCGTTTGGTATTCCCTTGATAGAAAGGGATATTTTTAAAAAATGTTAAATGTTAGAAGACAATACTGTACATTTAATTTATTTTCATTTTCTGAGATTGACGCTCACCTGAGTGTCTTATTTGGACATTTGGAAGGTCCAGAAGGCAGCAGTAGGAGTCATAGTTATTAACAACTTCAAATTTCCTTTCTGGTTTCAGCAAATTCTAATTTTGAAGGATAAGTTTTAGAGACTGAAATGATCCTCTTAGTTCAGGATAAATTACCCATTCCCTTAGGAAGTCCAAGTGCAAAAACTTTATTTCAAAGCTTAATTGCAGTTTCAAAAAGAAAAGGAAGTGAAATAGCTTCTTGGATGACTTGGTGCTGTGGTATCTGCACTGTGTCATTGAGGAAACCAAATAGTGAAATAACTCAATCGCAGAAGAAATTTGCATGAAATTACATTTGGAACATGGGTTCAATTCATAGTCTCAACAATTAAGTACAATGTTTGGCTGATGAATTAAAAGTTTATAACTTGTCTGCAATGGAGACGAGGTTCTTGCCTGTCGTATGGTGTGTCTTTTGGTGGATTTCTTAATTTTTATGATTTTTGGAACTTCAGGTCAATGATGTTCGTTAGTGTTGAGAATTAGCGGGAAACATGATGCCCCATCCCTGGAGGGGTTCAAGGCCAGGCTGGATGGGGCTTGGAGCAACCTGGTGTGGTGGGAGGTGTCCCTGCCCAGGGCAGGGGGATTGGAATTGGATGATCTTGAAGGTCCACTCCAACCCAAACCATTCTATGATTTTGTGATTCTAACCTTGTGCAGGCAGAGGATTGTTTTTGGGGCTGGATGAGAATGCACGGCGTGGCATCCTCAACTTCAGGATTCAGAGCAGAGGAGGATTTAAATAGCATTAGCATGTATAAACCAGCTATTTGGAAGGAGAAAACTGTTCCAAATTTTTATTAATTGGAGAGTGTGGTATCAAGAGGAAAGCAGCTCATCTTCATAAACTGGGATGTTTTCTGAGAATCCCCCAAATAACAACAGCCACCCAAGCCCCATTAATAGCTGTGAACTTGAAGTTTTCTCTAAAAGAGCGGCCCTAGTTAACATGCAGCCTTTCTCCGTGCTCTTCTTCCCTTTGCTGAACACAGAGCCCAATTATTTCTTTCAAAACAGTATTAAAAAAAAAAAAGAAAAATAGCTGGTATGTTAGCATGAGTGATTTTGATAATGGATCGGGTTGTTTCCATCCATCTCAAAAGTATTTCCCTGTAGAAGAGAGATGGTGTGTGCTAGAGTGTAAAAAAATTGAGCTGCTAATATAATTTGAGAGACTTGGGTTTATAGGGTTTATTTATTTATTCATTTATTTTAAAACCACTAGTTCTGATGGAAAAGGCGATGACCTCTCGGGCATCCCGGCCTCCATCGTGCCTGTTGGAGCTGCAGCAAACTCAGCCCAAGTACAGGTTATAACCCTTACTCTGGCTGTAGTGTGTTAATTATGCTAATGAGTTTGAAGTGTTTGGGAGAGAGGAGAGGAGTCCTTGATGGCTGGGGAACAGGGAGGGGACTGTGAGCAAGAGGTGAAGCGTGACCAGAGTTGTCACACGCCACAAGACCCAGGTGGCTCTTTTAGCTCTGAGCTCCAGCACCCAGGAGAGAAAGGAATTCTAATTTCTGAACTCTGAAGTTTTTAATGTATTTTCTGAGCCTCTCCGGAGGATTGAGACAAATGTTTCAACTGTGTTTTGGGTGGGTTTTTGTCTGCCTGTTTTTGTTGGTTTGATTGCCTGTATGAATTCTTTCTGGTGACAGCAGATGTTTAGGGTTTTTTAATCTTGTTTCCATGGTATTTGATACGATGGGTTGTGAATCCGCGTATTCTTGGACAAGATTCCTCAATGTGCTTTTTTGGATGTGTAGGATCTGTGGATTTTGACTGTTGTCTTTAGGTGGTGTTGAGTTATTGATTATGGTTATCATCGAGATGCATTATGGGGTTGTTTGCACTTGGAAGATCAGCATCTCCCTCGCTCACTGGGAATTCAAAAGGAATTCCAGAAGCAGCTCTCTGTAGCTATTCCATATTTTTTTTTTAGCCTTCTCCTTTCCATCTAGGCACAATTCAGAGCTTTATGGGCCGTTCAGTGTTAGCACACCATGCTTGTTAAACTGTGTAAGATCTCATTTTACAGCTCTGCATAAGCATGTGTAGTTGATGGTCTGAAGACAAACTTGAAGGTTGCCTTGGAAATAATAAACTTCAGGGTTTCCAGTTGGTTTATTTTTTCATCTTTTCTTTTTTTTTTAATCCTTAAGCAAGTAATTTAGTTCGCTAAATAGTACTGCAAATCTATTTATAAAGACTTGAGTCCTGGTTATTCTCAAGCGGAGCGTGAATCACTCCGAAGTCAGGTACGTACTTCAGGGGGGAGGACAGTTTGAAGAAGAGGTAACAATTTTTAGATCTATCTTCTGAACGTCTTATTTTCATGATCTAAATAACATTCTATATTGTTTTCCAAAACTTTTGATCAGTGGTAACTCTTATCAGTGATCGGCTTTAATTCATGTTGTGAATTCCAAGAGAGACACATCTCCTTAACTGTGGGTCCTATACCTCTGAAAGGAATAAAACACAAAAGTAAAAGCTGATTCTTTAGGTTGCTGTTGCATAAAGCAATGTTCTGAGGAAAATTGTTTTCATAGCAGGAAAAATGATTCTTTGGTGCCAAGAAAAAATGATCCAAAACAGCGGAATGAATATTCTTCCATTTACCAAAAAAAAAAAGTCTAATGAAAGTATTTTATAACCCTTCCATGCCTTAAATAAATTCTAAGGCTTCTTTCAAGAAATAGAGGGCATATAATTTTCTCTTCTGGAAGGTCTGTAATAACAATTGTAATCTGCCGTTGCACATGGTAATGATTGTGGCTTTTCAGCCTTTATTTAACTGTTGGGGATCCTTGGGAGTGGTGTTCTCAGCAGATTGGTAATTTGTATTTTCTGCTGTCACACGCTCAGCCAGGGAATGACCAGTTTAATTTCTGTTTTCAATTTCCCTGTCTTAAGCTGATAGGAACAAGAATCTTCTCAATGCGCTTTAAATACTGTTGCTTTTGGAGGAGTGATTAGTGTGTGAAAAGACACTCTGAATATGAATGCTGCTTCAAAAATTCTATTTTCCCATTCAGTTAAAATCTAAATACCACTTAGTACTTAGAAGGGGAAAAAAAACCCTAAAGAATTTTCAGTTGGCAATGAAGAAAAAATAATCCTAAAGCTATTTTTTGAGCTGTCATTCTCTAAAGACTTTCCAGCTACTTGAAAAAAGTTGCTTTTAATTATATATATATGTATATATATTTTTTTTTTTTCTGGGGAAAATAACCCCCTATCTATGTATGTATTATTACAATTTCAATTTCCTCTTTGTTTCTTGACCTGGCCCTGGTGGTTGTTGGGCTGTTCCAGAAATCAGTTCATTTCCCTCACCTGGGAAGAAATCAAACAGTGTGGCTGGTGGGACAAGGGCAGTGATTGCCACCCTCTACTGGGCACTGGTGGGGCCCCACCAAAAGTGTTGTCTAGTTTTGGACCCCTCACCACAAAAAAGACATTTGAAGAGCTGGAGCGTGTCCAGAGAAGGGCAACAGAGCTGGTGAGGGGTCTGGAGAGTAAGTCTTATGAGGAGAGGCTGAGGGAGCTGGGAGTGTTCAGCCTGGAGAAGAGGAGGCCGAGGGGAGACCTTCTTGCTCTCTCCAACTCCATGAAAGGAGGGTGTAGCCAGGAGGGTTGGTCTCTTCTCCCAAGGAACAGGTGATGGGACAAGAGGAAACGGCCTCAAGTTGTGCCAGGGGAGGTTTAGGATAAATATTCAGAAAAATTGCTTCAATGAAAGTGTTGTGAAACCTTGGAATGGGCTTCCCAGGGCAGTGGTGGAGTCCCCATCCCTGGAGATACTTAAAAGCTAGGCAGATGTGGTGCTGAGAGACATGGGTCAGTGGTGGGTTTTTGTCACTGTTGGGTTGATGGTTGGACTGGATGATCTGAAAGGTCCCTTCCAGCCCAGGCACTTCTATGATTCCATGATAGGCTGTCATCATAGTCCTGTAGACAGACAGTCTTTCATCCTGGAATGTCTGCCACTATAATGGGTGGAACAAAACTAGCACACAGGGAGACATCTGTTTGTGCTTTTAGTTCATCTCACCCAGCCGAGTGGTATCACTGCAGGTTACAGCAAGGGTGAAGCAAAATGGATTTCAGCTCTCTTCTGCACCTGGATTTCATTTAGTGAAGTTGTTGCAACTGTTTGTAGGTGTCTTTGTCTTCATGGGATGGAATTTTTCCCCGAAGGTTCAGGATACCTTTAGGTTTGGCACCACCAGCCTCTGCTCTGGGAGGAGCTGCACATTGGAACATCTCACTGGCTTTGTGCAGGCACCTCTGGTACCCAGTTGTTTGACATCTCAATCAGATAACTCCATCTTCTGTTGATATTATTCTTGATTTGGGCATTCCTTGGAAGTTTTGCTCAGAAAAATACATTTTTTTTCCAGACAGAGATATGACCCCAATGTCTGCTGCTCGTTGGGCAGCCAGATCAGCCCCTGGGTGACTGAGAAGCCTCCTGTGGTCACCGTGCCACCACCGGTGGGGCATCTCTGGCTTCATGACAGCATTTGGTGAGACACTGGATGAGGTTGCCCAGAGAAGCTGTGGCTGCCCCGTCTCTGGAGGGGTTCAAGGCCAGACTGGATGGGGCTTGGAGCAACCTGGGCTGGTGGAAGGTGTCCCTGCCCAGGGCAGGGGGTTGGAACTGGATGATCTTGAAGGTCCCTTCCAATTCTAACCATTCTATGATTCCATAGTTTCAGACACCTCAGAGCTATTGTTTTTTTTTCATCTTGGCCATCCCTTCACGGCCGCTGGTGTTACAAATGCATGTCTAAGTGCTTTGCTTAATTCCCAAATAAATACAAAACTACTCCCTGTGCCTTTTGCTTATTTAACTGCAGCTCAGTGGGCAGTGACACTGTCCTTTCATACACCTGCCCGATGCTCCGTGTCAAACATCATTTTCTGAACGCTTTGTTGGAATAAAACCATTCAGAGGAGCACATTGTAAGAGAAATGCTCTTTTGTACAGATGCTGCAAGATTCCTTTGCAAATTTCAGTTGCTGACATTTTTCTGTCTGGGATTCTGGAGTGCTTGAAACCCGTCTGTTTGTTAAAGATCCATCACAGGAAAAAAACTTAAATTATCATACCTCTAGAAACCAGGATCTCATTGTGTTTTCTTTCTCTGCATCAGTACAAACAAATCCACAGGAAGCTGGTGTTATGGATGAGAAAGCTAGGAATTCAAACACTTCAAAAGTGTGTACTTTTCATGTTTATTCATATGTAAAGTGCTGATAAGGGGAACAGAACTTTGGTAGCTGCTTGTAGCCCGAGGAATGGCTTTCAATCAAAATTTCTTCACAAACTTTGCTCCAAATACTGGCTTACCTTTGAAATGGGGGGACAGGAGGGTGTGTGTGTGTGTGTGGAAAAAGGGGGAATCATAGAATCCTGGAATGGTTTGGGTTGGAAGGGACCTTAAGGACCATCCAGTGCCACCCAGGGAGGTGTCCTGGGTGGGGACACCTCCCACCACACCAGGTTGCTCCAAGCCCCATCCAGCCTGGCCTTGAACCCCTCCAGGGATGGGGCAGCCACAGCCTCTCTGGGCAACCTGGACCAGTTCCAATTCCCGGTATAACTGGGCTTTCCTCAGGATCCATACAGGCTGGAGAGCAGGACAGGTTTTGTCCTCCTGGGAAATTGCAGCATCTGTGCAAAACTGATGAGTCCATTGGGCTGAGTTTCTGTTTGAGTGAGGATTCTGCCTTTATTTACCTCGTGTAGCTTAATGACCTCTTTCAAGTTGGTTACTTTAATAATACTTGTTTTCTATGGGAAATAGAAGAAAAAAAAATAAAATGGGTTGAATCTTCTTGCTCCAGAAAAATTTTCCATGTCTTTGTGTTGTGTGTTTTTGTTTTTAATCTTTGTAGTAGATTCAGAGTCTTGTCTTGACTTGCGTTTTGAGTAGGGGTGCATTGGCAGTGAGCTGTGTGGAGAACTTGGAATTGGTGATCTTGGTTTTTTATTTATTTTTCCCCTTCCACGTTTGTCAGTGTGTAAAGAAATTGAATCACACCTTCAACAAGTGTAGGGTCTTGTGTAGGGAATAATGCGAGTGAAGTGTGTGGAAAGATACCCCCAAGTTGTGGCCGTTTAGAGAAGCTTTGGAGAACTTCTTTGTTGTTTACATCAGTAACATCATTTTTATTTTATTTTATTTTATTTCAACAAAAGCAGCTGACTGAGAGGCAAATCCAGGTTATAATGATTTTGCATATTTTCTCTGTGTATCGAGTAATGTATTTTAAGTGGGATTATAGTGTCTGTACATTTATTGCTAGATACAGTCTTTAAGACATGAGACTGAACTGATGGAGCTGGGCATTAAAATTAAAAAGCTTGATATTTTCTCTAGTTTTAATTCTTAATTTCTTTAATATTTTTTTTCTCTGCTTTAGGGTGGCAGTTATTCACTATTTGTTGGGTAATGGAAGGTCGAAGAGAAGACTACAGTTGTTTGAGGTTTTTTAAACTCAAGCAGATGGAGATTTACCTGGAGTATATTTTATTTATTCATTGGATTTTTTTTTTCTTTTGAAGCAAATATTCTTTTTGTAAGGAGAGAAAAAAAAACTTTGAGGTTTTATCATTGGCCTTAAATTTTTTCCCTCTTGCAAATTACAGAAATGATATAAATGATATAAAGAGCCCTCTGTGAAATGGTCACAGGCATTATGCTGAAGGACAAAATAAGCATAAATGCTTGTATGAGGGAAACTTAAGTTCTCTGAATTAGTACAGACTTTTCTGAACTATGTCTGTTTTCATTTCTCTTCCAGTTGCAAACCTGCTTCTCTTCATTGCTCCCTTCTCTTATAAAGTTCACCTGAAATCTAATCGGGGACTATAATGTTATATAGTAGTTATTAAAACAAAAGGAAATAAAAAGATCACATCGACCTGAGCTTTAGGATCTGACACTTAAATCCCCTTGACTCTCCTCATGTCATTGATATTGCCATGAAGTACGGACAACCCCTTCTTTCAACTTTATGGGGAAGACTGTTTTTAAACTGAATCTTTTTCAGTGAATCTATTTAAGCATCTTCACCTTAATCCCTGCAGCAATTGAAAGTATATCCGTGTTTTCCCCATCAGCAAAGTTCATCTCTAGTTCTCAGAGACATGGGTTAGTGATGGTTTTCATCAGAGTTAGGTTGATGGTTGGACTCGATGATCTGAAAGGTCACTTCTAAAATTCTAAATTTGAATCCACATCAGTACCCATAAATCCAGTTGCATATGAAATTTAGAACTTTCCTAATTATTCTCTTTTTCACCTGAAGGTGACAGAACTACATCTTACTAACAGCAGCAGCCCAGAAGCAGGGGAAGAAGTTACCAGAGCGTGCCCTTGGACTGGAGATGGTTTGATAGCTGGTACTTGTTTGAAGGGAAGAGGGTTTGCAGGATTGGAGCCCGGCTTACTGAAAATTCCAAGTTTCACACTTCAAATAGAAACCTGTTTTTCACAGAGTGAGGAAGTGAGAGAAAATAATTTGATGGGGAAACTGATCTGCCACATAGAGTACCTTTCAGAAGTTATATTTCAGTTAAGGTTTTCTTATTTTTTTTTTTTTAATCTTAGCTTGATTTCTTACCTGCAATTAACTGCTAGATGATAAGTTTAGTAGGGGATAAAAACCAAGGCTTTTCACAGGTAATTAGTTAAGGAATTAATTTATTCTGAAATGATCTGTCCTTGCCACTGAGCGAGGGCATCAAGTTCAATGCTTATTAAAACAAATAAAGCACGTGAAAGCTAGGAGGAACATTTGGATATATTTAATAACGTGACTAAGGATAAGTCCAATGTCTCTTTTTCCATATCTGTGCAGATGTTTTTTTGTGAATTCATGAGTAAGCACTGAATAGGCATCAAAATCTTCCCGAAGGTCAGATCTTGCAGCTGAATTCTCGCCGTGAGCCAGGTGAAGGCTGTTCAGCTGGTTCATACTGTTTCTGTTGTTTCTATTCTGTGTGGGAAAGGGTTGGATTGACCTTTTATGTTGGGAATCACATTTACTGGCAAATAAATAGAACAGGACTTAAGGGAAGAAAAGCAAAATGGGAGGGTGGAGTTTGATTTGGAGAAATATTAAACTTTATAAATAGAGAAAATGACACTTAAGTGGGTTGGGAGAAAGAAAATGTTCGTTATGAGTTTTCAAGATTGAAAACTTGGAAGGGCTGGCAAGGCTTTTTCGGGAATTACTGACAGGGAGGGTGAAGCAACATCAGTGTCAAACCACATATTTCAAGAAAAATGTTTGTGAGGAGTTAGGATGCATTCTGGAGCAGAGACTTTCCTCTTGGGCACTGTGAAAAATAGACAGTGAAAGGAATAGTTAAGAGTAAATGACTCTTTGTCCAGGTGTAAAAGATGACTTTGGATACTTTTCACCTCTAATTTCTTTTAGCATCATCCAGAGATGAAATTTATTCTTGCTGTTTTGTAAGAAGAAAAAAAAATGAGTAAATTGAAAACTTTTCACTTGGTGTAATAATATAGAATTATGGATTTGTTTCCCATGTATAGGATTGTTTTTTCCCATGCCAAAATTTAATCCTTTGTATATAAATATAAATTTTGTCTGTCCATTTACGTGGTCATTTGCAGCAGCTGCAGGTGAGATCAGGTCAGACCTTTGCCTGACCACCTGGGATCTCTGTGCACTGATAGATAAATGGAGTCTGGAGTGTATGTTACCTTTGAAAGTTTTGTTTTTAATACTCATATATATTTTGACATTTGTTTGGATAGCGTTATAAGTGACTGTCTCGTGTCTGCACAGTTCCTGTTCGCTGGAGCTAATGAGTTGTTTAAAAGGGAAAGGAAAAGCTTCTGGCACTGGTTTTGTTTAATCATTTTACTTCGTGTGTAATAACATTTATGAAATACATACATTTGTTTTGGAGTGTTAAGGGGTGTTTGGTGCTAATTTGTGAGCACATACTTTCCTAGGGATGCGTCCACACTGTCATCCTTCTTCCTGTGACCTTAGTTTCTAAAAGTAGAGTGTACCTTTCAAAAGTAGAAACTTTATAGCTTGTTCTCATCAACGCTGTGCTTCCTCAAACTCAGCTGGATGTCAGTGATAAATCTTTTGTTTCAGACACCATTCTCTCTCTAACTTCTGTTATTCATGCTTACGTGGCTTCGTTTGTTTTTATTGGATTGCACAGTAATTCGGGACAGTACCAACATATTACTGCAAAATACAGGTTTTAATGTTCAAGGAAATGTTTTAAAAAAACAAGCAACTTGTAGATTGAGTATCTAGGGCTAAAGTTTTGCATGAGGCTTTTTAAATTTTGACTTGAAATATTACAAAACCCCAATCCTTTCAATCCTATTTCAGTACATAGTATATTTCTTTACAAAGAAAGAGTAACTTTCTTTAAAAAGGTATAAAAAAATATTTTCTGTGTTTTTCAGAGATATAAATTTGAGGTATGTTTTACTTTGGCATTGGCTTCTGATTTTATTTGAGTAGGTAGAGAGCTGAGGAAGGTGTGAGGTTGTTGTGTACGTTCATGGGATGTAGCCTCTTAGGAAGTTTTAAAACAGGGGGTGAGGGGAAGCAATTTGTGAGATGCTGAGCAGATGCCTTGGCTTTGTGACAAATGGTTGAGGAGCACTGTCTGGAGCGTTCCAGGAGGTGCTGTAGGATTAATGCATGTAGGTAGATACATGCACATTTACTGCTAAGTGTTTTTAAATGATGAAAAATGAGGTTGAAAAGGCAGAGTACTACACAGTATGTTGATATGCAGAAAAATATATGTTGGAGCTTCCAAAGACTATAGCAGTATGTGTATATATATATTGCTATATAAATATAGTATATATAGTGTAGAAGCAAGATCTTGAAAGACTTCTAGATTATTTCTTATAATTTGATTGTGATTTTTCATTTCCTCCCAATAATTTTAATGTTGAAACAGGTTGAAAGAAACAGCATTAATTCTGCAAATCTCAATTTTTATATTCTCCTCCTTCCAATAATGGATTCTGCATATAATTCTAAATATTAAGTAGGTGCTGGTGTTATGTTATAGAACTAGACTTTTTTTTTTAAACTGTTGGTTTGGTGTTTTTTCTTTTTTTTTTTTAAGATTAGTGTAGTTTAGTAACAGCTGGTTTCATTCTGTAGTCTGACTTTTTTTTTTCCCCTGTAGAGAAAGGTGTGATAAAGCTGCGTTGAGGGATGTGGACCTTGTTATTCCATATTTTTCTTTTTCAGGAAACCCATGGAGCAAGTTTGGGAGAGTTTTGACCTCAAAATAATTATGATCCTTTGCTTCTTGTTATTTTTATTCAGTCCATCTGTGATCCAATTTTAATTATATGATCCTTAAAACAGGAGAGAGAGAAAAGTTTGTAGGTAGAAACATCTTGATAGGTCCTCAGAGACATGTAACACCTTCTGTCCGATACTGCTTCAGTGGTGCTTCTACGTGTTTTATATCTTGTTGGACTTCCTACTACCTGAATTTTGGGATATGAAAGCCTATGCATTCCACCCTTTGGAAATGGCCTCAAGTTGTAGCAGGGAAGGTTCAGATTGGATATTAGGAAAAATGTTTACATGAAAAAGGGATATGAAGCATTGGAATGAGCTTCCCAGGGCAGTGGTTGAGGCACCATCCATGGAGGGATTCAAAAGACAAGTTGACATAGTGCTTACTTGATGATCTTTAAGATCCCTTCCAACTCTAACCATTCTATGATTAAAGATGTGGCTTAGTGATGATTTTTATCAAAGTTAGGTTGATGGTTGGACTAGATGATCTTATATGTCCCTTCCAATCCGGGCAATTCTATGATTCTGTCTTTTTTACAGCAAACAATTGGTTTCTTGGCATTTATTGTTTTCTTTACAGCTCTTTTGCTTTTTATTTTTCTCTTTCCCACTCCCCGCTTTCTTTAGGATCATACATGATAGTGATTTCCTCAGACCACGACCCGGGAGAAAAGACTCGACTCCAACTTCCAACCATGAAGGAAAATGATACTCACTGCATCGACTTCAGCTACCTTCTGTACAGCAAGACCGGTGCCAACCCGGGCACCTTGAACATCCTGGTCAGGGTGAACAAAGGGCCGTTGGCCAATCCCATCTGGAATGTCACTGGTTCCACTGGGAAGGACTGGCTTCGAGCAGAGCTGGCTGTCAGTACTTTCTGGCCCAACGAGTACCAGGTGAGTTTGCTATAAACTCTTGTCACTTTACGGTGTCTACAGGCAAGGTTTTATCTAGTTTGTGTTTGTTTTGGTCTGTCGTGATAGAGCATTTTCCCAGTGCCCTTAAATACAGTGAAGAAATAATTAGCTGGGGAGGGGTGGTTTTTATAGAAGGTGATTTTTCAAAGCTATCTGTTATTGTGTAATAGGAAAAAAGGAAAGCTGGAAACAAGCCTCATTAGAGAAAATGCTACGATTAAAGCCCGGGAACATCAAAAATGATAAACTCCCAGAAATAAATTGCCTGCGTAACTGTAATTTGTACCTGTCTTCCCTCCTCTTTTGGATATGCCTGTGTTACTGTGCCTAATTACATGACCATAAACTGTTTGGTTTTATTATTTTTTTCTCTTTTTCCACATGACATTTGCTTTATTTGCTGTGCAGGCAGAATGGTGCTCACCTAATGAGCAGCTGCTGGGGCCGTGGGTTTGCTCCTGTTTTCTCACTGTGGGACAAACCCACCTGCAGCGTGCTGGGGCTGCTGTTTAGAAAGAAAAATCACCTCGCTATTACTAGATGCTGTTATTTGATTTGTTTGATTAACCTGAGAAAGTACCCGCAGCTGTTTTGCTCGGTGGGTATTTGACGTGCAGGATGAATCTCATACCACAGGCGTTTTTGTCCTGGTGGGTAAGAGGAGGGAAGAGTTGGATTCGATGGATTCAGCTGAGTTGTTCCTCCAAGAGGGGTTGTGGCATTAGGGTATGGTCCTTCCATGCCCTCCTCTAAGGATACTGCTGGTCATTAGGGCTCTCCCAATTTGGGTGTCCAGACAGTTATCTAGCAATGCACAGTCATAGAATCATAGAATGGTTACAGTTGGAAGGGACCTTCAAGATCATCCAGTTCCAACCCCCCTGCCGTGGGCAGGGACACCTCCCACCACACCAGGTTGCTCCAAGCCCCATCCAGCCTGGCCTTGAACCCCTCCAGGGATGGGGCAGCCACAGCTTCTCTGGGCAACCTGTTCCAGTGCCTCACCACCCTCACACCAAAGAACTTCTTCCTGAGATCTCATCTCAATCTCCCCTCTTCCAATTTAAAACCATTACCCCTCGTCCTGTCACTAGACTTCCTGACAAAGACTCCCTCTCCAGCTCTCCTGTAGGCTCCCTTCAGATCCTGGAAGGCTGCTCTCAGGTCTCCCTGGAGCCTTCTCTTCTCCAGGCTGAACAGTCCTAGCTGTCTCAGACTGTCTCAGTCACGTCTTTATTAATGATTTTTTAATTATTATTATTATTTATGAATTTATTAACGGTTTTCTTGAGTAGTGGTATTGTAGGAAAGTTTCTTAAAGTCCCTTTTTAAAAAGTTCTTTGCAGTTTCCCACCATCAAATCAATCTCCACGAAAAGCCAGCCTCACTGCAAGAAGTTGAAACTGGTGCAATTTACTACCATTGTATGTTTTTCTTCAGGTTTTGTTTCCTTCTTTTTAATATTTTTATTTATAAAGAAGTTTAATCTATCAGTGACATGGAAACTGGGTGAAATTTGATTTCAAGTTCTGGAACTCGGTTTCATAAAGCTGGGCTTCTGAGGAGGTGTTTTATTAACCCTTTTATGTTGCTCAAAAGTAGCTTTTGCCGTGCCTAAAAAAACCAACCAGGAGCCTTTTATAGCAGTATAGTAGTAATCAAGTCTAGCAGTATTATATGCAGTAAATTAGGTTTCTGCTGACAGATGGCCAGGCTTGACAAGGAGATTGGTGGCTGGGGCCTTATCTCAGCAACATGGCCATTTTTCACTTGCGTTACAGCCTTCACATTATCTCTCTGTAGACCGCGCTTAAATTCATTCTTTTTCCCTTGCTTGGTCATCCAGAGGAATATTGAAATCATGTGTAACACGGTTTGTTTTGGAATTAAAAATAAATCTGGAGTCGGACTGGAGGGCTGTTAATGCAACCTGCTGTGATGCGTGTACAACTTGCACAAGGGCTTTGATACCCTGGGGGGAGATGTGTGCCCTTGCACCCCTGCTCCTTTGCACAAGCAGGACTGGTATTTCTGTGGTTTTAAGTGGTCCAGTGAGGTCTCAATGTCAACATCACTCTTCATTCTTCACTCTTTCTCTTTCTTTTTTTTTTTTAATGTTAGTTTTGAGTTGAGTTATTCTTCGGCAGGGAAATATTTTTTCATTTTTTCTCGGAGTTCTTCGCTGTAGAGCTCAACCTCGTAATTTTGACACTTTGGTCTACCTGTTGGTTGGTGAGTTTAGTTAGCACTGGGGGAAATACACACTGTTTTTTATTTATAAGGAGATGGAAGTGGTTATTTACTGAACTGGGAATTGGATCCCTGCCTGTACGAGCAAGGTCACTGCTGAAGATCACTGTGGAGCACAACTGTTTTCATGTACATTGTCAATTGAGTCAACTTTGAGCGACCTGCTCTAGGGACAGGTGTCCTTGCACGTGGCAGGGGGGTTGGAACTTGATGATCTTGGAGGTCCCTTCCAACTCTAACCATTCTATGATTCTAACTTCATTTCCATTTCTTTGGCTTTTATCAGGAACAGCGTGGCCAGCAGGAGTAGGGGGTGATGGTGCCTCTGTCCTGGGCACTGGTGAGGCCTCCCCTCAAGTGCTGTGTTCAGTTCTGGGCCCCTCACTACAAGAAGGACATTGA
>VXBW01001329.1:104039-117472 GCA_013400375.1 Thinocorus orbignyianus | reverse complement strand
GCAGGACCTTGCACTTGGTCTTGATATCTTAAAGATTTCTCTTATTTCCTGCAAAATAAAAGATTTAAAGTAGTAGTATTACTTGGGAACACCAACCTGATTTCATAAATCTTAAGTGCAATTCTTTATGGAATGCATTAATTATCAGAGATAAAGGGAAATGTTTAGCATGTGAAACTCCGGGTATTCTTGCAGTGCCACAGCAGTAAATTAATGCCATGAAGTACTCACGCTGCTATAATCGCATATGACTTGCTGCTTCAAGTACTGTGCCAATTACCTGTATGGCTTATGATTAAGATAAAAACCCAAAGATTATTCTTTGGGTTGTGGGTTAAAATTTAAGAACTTACAAAGATAGAAGGCAGAAAAGTGCTAAATTCTAAGCAGCAATTCACTGAGGTAGTATTACTGCAATTTATTTTTCAGAGAAAATGTTATCTTGCATGTCTAAGTTAAAGAATAAAATGGATTACAAAAAAATATGTGGAAGAATGAGAGTTACTGACATGAAAAAAGGCTGCAGGATTCAGATAAGGATTTCATGAAATAATAACATAATATAATTGCATATCTGAATAAATCTAAACCAATAAATGGAATAGATTAAAATTCTTTCAAATTTAGCTGTGTCAACATTTACAAAAGAAAAAAACAACAACCCAGACAATAATGAATGTTATTTAAGCAAACAGTAACAACATGGAACAAATAAACATTCTTATTAAGGAGATAATCTGAAAACATTGTCTATCTATAGGTCTTTGATTTTCTTTGTATTCCAAAGTACAAACCGAGTTATAATAATAACTAATGAGTTGTTAGTTAGCAATCAAATGAAAAATTGGAGTAGATCCCACAAAAGCCCTAATGATTTTAATCTCTTTTGTGTAACTTAATGTGCAGCAGGAAAACATAATAAAATGTATATAGAATTATCTCAGGAGCAAATGTGCTACCTGAGCTAAAATTCATTGAATCAAGATTCATTAGAGGTACTTATCTTCCTTATATATTCAGCTACAGTGAAGGCAGAATTTTATTTCAGGTTTCTAGTCTTACTTTTTTCTGATTCATTTCAGTTCCCTCTTGGGGCAAAAATGGTCCAAATCTTGGTTACTGAATCTGGTCAAGCAATAATATTGTTAATATTAATGAACAAAATAAAGTTAAAATATCTTCTAAAATGAAAACATATTATAGAATCATAGAATGGTTAGAGTTGGAAGGGACCTTAAATATCATCAAGTTCCAACCCCCCTGCCATGGGCAGGGACACCTCCCACTAGAGCAGGTTGCTCAAAGCCCCATCCAGCCTGGCCTTAAACACTTCCAGGGATGGGGCATCCACAACTTCTCTGGGCAACCTGTTCCAGTGGCTCACCACCCTCACAGGAAGGAACTTCTTCCTAATATCTAATCTAAATCTCCCCTCTTCCAATTTAAAACCATTACCCCTCGTCCTGTCACTAGACTTCCTGAGAAAGAGTCCCTCCCCAGCTCTCCTGTAGGCTCCCTTCAGATACTGAAAGGCTGCTATCAGGTCTCCCCAAAGCCTTCTCTTCTCCAAGCTGAATAGCCCCAGCTCTCTCAGCCTGTCCTCATAGGAGAGGTGCTNGTTAAATAGTACTGGTCACAGTACTGACCCTTGTGGGATACCACTTGTCACTGACCGCCACGTGGACATTGACCCATTGACCGCAACCCTTTGAGTGCGGTCAACCTGACAGTTCCTTAACTCAGTTCCTGATTGGTCCATTTGTCGAACCCATGACTCTCCAATTTGGAGACTAGGATGTCATGCAGGACAGTGTCAAATGCTTTGCTTAAATCCAGGTAGATGACGTCTATTGCTCTGCTTTTGTCCACCAAGTTCATGGTAGTATCATAGAAGGCCATCAAGTTTGTCAGACAGGATTTGCCCTTGGCGAAGCCATGTTGACTGTCTCCAATCACCTCCTTATTTTCCATGTGCCTTAGCAGAGATTCCAGAAGGATCTGCTCCATGATCTTGCCAGGCCCAGAGGTGAGACTGACTTGCCTATAGTTTCCTGAGTCCTCTTTTTTGCCTTTTTTGAATATTGGGGTTATGTTCCCCTTTCTCCAATCCGTGGGAATTTCACCAGACTGCCACGATTTCTCAAATACGATGGAAAGTGGCTTTGCAACTTGGTCCGCCAGCTCCTTCAGGACCCGCGGATGAATTTCATCAGGTTCTGTGGGCTTATGCACTTTCAGGTTGTTCAGGTGGTCTCGAACCTGATCTTCTCCTACTATGGGCAGTTCTCCATTCTCAGAGCCCCTGCTTTTATCTACTGTGACTGAGAAATCATTTACTGTTTTCTGAACAGGTTAATATTTTTTTCATAGGTGAGTATAATCCTGAATATTGCCTACATGCACTGAGTACAATTCAGGAGACAAGCCATGAGACTACTCCTAGATTAGTGTATGGCAGCGTACACCAGCTTCTGTCCTAAAATAGTTCAGCACGACTTCAGTGACACTGCATTATACATCTACAGTGGATGGGGCCTGGTTCCTGTATTACCTGCCATCAGGATTTAAAATGAAAAGGTTGAATTAATTATGATAAGTCTTAGAAAAATCATATTTTTCTGGTTATATCCAATTAACCTGAGTGAAGAAGAAAAGGAAAAAAGAGGGAAGGAAGGAAGGAAGGAAGGGAGGAAGGGAGGAAGGGAGGAAGGGAGGGAGGAAGGGAGGAAGGGAGGGAGGAAGGGAGGAAGGGAGGGAGGAAGGGAGGAAGGGAGGGAGGAAGGGAGGAAGGGAGGGAGGAAGGGAGGAAGGGAGGGAGGAAGGGAGGAAGGGAGGGAGGAAGGGAGGAAGGGAGGGAGGAAGGGAGGAAGGGAGGGAGGAAGGGAGGAAGGGAGGGAGGAAGGGAGGAAGGGAGGGAGGAAGGGAGGAAGGGAGGGAGGAAGGGAGGAAGGGAGGGAGGAAGGGAGGAAGGGAGGGAGGAAGGGAGGAAGGGAGGGAGGAAGGGAGGAAGGGAGGGAGGAAGGGAGGAAGGGAGGGAGGAAGGGAGGAAGGGAGGGAGGAAGGGAGGAAGGGAGGGAGGAAGGGAGGAAGGGAGGGAGGAAGGGAGGAAGGGAGGGAGGAAGGGAGGAAGGGAGGGAGGAAGGGAGGAAGGGAGGGAGGAAGGGAGGAAGGGAGGGAGGAAGGGAGGAAGGGAGGGAGGAAGGGAGGAAGGGAGGGAGGAAGGGAGGAAGGGAGGGAGGAAGGGAGGAAGGGAGGGAGGAAGGGAGGAAGGGAGGGAGGAAGGGAGGAAGGGAGGGAGGAAGGGAGGAAGGGAGGGAGGAAGGGAGGAAGGGAGGGAGGAAGGGAGGAAGGGAGGGAGGAAGGGAGGAAGGGAGGGAGGAAGGGAGGAAGGGAGGGAGGAAGGGAGGAAGGGAGGGAGGAAGGGAGGAAGGGAGGGAGGAAGGGAGGAAGGGAGGGAGGAAGGGAGGAAGGGAGGGAGGAAGGGAGGAAGGGAGGGAGGAAGGGAGGAAGGGAGGGAGGAAGGGAGGAAGGGAGGGAGGAAGGGAGGAAGGGAGGGAGGAAGGGAGGAAGGGAGGGAGGAAGGGAGGAAGGGAGGGAGGAAGGGAGGAAGGGAGGGAGGAAGGGAGGAAGGGAGGGAGGAAGGGAGGAAGGGAGGGAGGAAGGGAGGAAGGGAGGGAGGAAGGGAGGAAGGGAGGGAGGAAGGGAGGAAGGGAGGGAGGAAGGGAGGAAGGGAGGGAGGAAGGGAGGAAGGGAGGGAGGAAGGGAGGAAGGGAGGGAGGAAGGGAGGAAGGGAGGGAGGAAGGGAGGAAGGGAGGGAGGAAGGGAGGAAGGGAGGGAGGAAGGGAGGAAGGGAGGGAGGAAGGGAGGAAGGGAGGGAGGAAGGGAGGAAGGGAGGGAGGAAGGGAGGAAGGGAGGGAGGAAGGGAGGAAGGGAGGGAGGAAGGGAGGAAGGGAGGGAGGAAGGGAGGAAGGGAGGGAGGAAGGGAGGAAGGGAGGGAGGAAGGGAGGAAGGGAGGGAGGAAGGGAGGAAGGGAGGGAGGAAGGGAGGAAGGGAGGGAGGAAGGGAGGAAGGGAGGGAGGAAGGGAGGAAGGGAGGGAGGAAGGGAGGAAGGGAGGGAGGAAGGGAGGAAGGAAGGAAGGAAGGAAGGAGGAGAAAGAAAAGAAAAAAGAAGAAAGAAAAAAGAAGAAAGAAGGAAAGTAGGAAGAAGGAAGGTTTTTTTGCACTCTGAAAGTTTCTTTGCTGTCTAACTGCAAAAATATTACATATTTTTGTTATAACAAACAAAAACATGATGGAAAAGAACACCTGCTAGTAATAAACTTAGACATTTAATGAAAAAGTGAAGTAAAAGTCCACCTTTAGGTAAATACTAAATTGACTTTTTGTGACTGAATGTGCCTACTAAAACCAGTGCAACGTTTTCTTTAATCTGGGTGGAGGCTGGAAAACTTTTAGAATGCCAAAATATTTTTTAAAGTCTGGCTGATTAAGTTTGTTTGTGAATTTTCCCCTTTTGTCAAGGCTTTTTGGACTGCACAGTTGAACAGCAGACACAATGCAGAAAGGATAACCCCCAAAAGCCTGGTTCTTTTTTGAAGTACTGATGGGAACATGTCTCTAGACATCTCAACTACCAAGTGAAGCAGGGACTGTTCTGGCTAATTGTCACAACCTCCTTGTATCCACTGTAATATGTAATTGGCTTTGGGCCTCTCCTGAGCCTCACATAATGGTCCCAAGGCTGAGTGTGGAGATCATATCATATTAGTATAATTTTTTGGATTCTGGAGAGGAGCAGTGATGTGGTCAATGATAGCCTTTTTATTGTGCTTCTGCCCACCAGGGCNGTCAGTCCCTAGTTTGCGGTGGTGTCTGAGGCTGTTCCTCCCAGGTGCAAGACTTGACACGTTGTCACCTTGTTGAATTTCATGAGCTTCCTG
Organism: Thinocorus orbignyianus; assembly: GCA_013400375.1. NCBI lineage: Eukaryota > Metazoa > Chordata > Aves > Ciconiiformes > Thinocoridae > Thinocorus > Thinocorus orbignyianus. The sequence continues at coordinate 112,532 of VXBW01001329.1, read as the reverse complement.
TCAGCCCATTTCTCCAGCCTTCAAAGGTTTCTCTGAATCATAGCACAAACACCTCTACCAGCACTCCTCTCTCTTTTGTATTGCCAGTCTCCCAAAAATGCTACCTGATGTGGATCAAAACTATGGCAAGGAATAAGCTAACAATGAAGCAACATGCACAATCAAATGCTTATGGCTTGAATTCATTCTCCAGCCATCCCTGCCTAAGGTATGGATGTGGGTGTTGCCTGAGCCAGAAAGGTACTGATTCATTTTTCTCCATTAGGAAATAGCTACAGTATATAGTCTGGATGCAATTCTACTATGCTAGGGTAAAAATTCTTAAAGTTGAAGTGCATGTGCCTGGAGTAAACATTTTTTTTTTTTTTCCCTCGTCAAGAGAACACTGAAAGTTTTCTCCCCATCCCCTCCCATTCTCCCCAAGCTTCCCAATTCTATTTTCTATTGTTTATTGCTAAAACACTAGAGCACTGTTTAACCTGTATGTTAAACAGTCAATCTCCACCATGGCTGGCACCAGAAATTCCTGTCAAACCCCAGCGATTTTAGTAAAGCCAACTGGGCAGTAGCACTGTTTTGTAAGAGTAGCCCAACTGAAAAAGGGATGTAGAGCAAATACTTACAAATACAAACTTGAAAATGAAAGATTGATCAGAAACAAATGTAAAATCAACTTAGAGATAGTGGTGACAGCATTATGGGAATGATCTCTTTCTTTTCAGTTTAAATTTAGGACCTTAAATGTACACATTTAAAATTTACACATGTAAAAGCTAATGTACACATTTGCTTATTTGGCATCCAGACAGATGTTTTTTCAAGCCAATAGGATACTTTTGAGGCAAATTATCTAAATTGTGACTAGAATTACTTGGATCAGCAAATGGGGTATCTTATAATGGACAGACTAAAACACACTATACAAATTTATATCAAAACCAGTATCTAGCACTGCAATGTTTTGTCTTGACAAAAGTCTGTGATGCATACAAAGCTTTGAGGATCTTGCAAAATTTTGTTTCCCCTACTGAGTATTTTTTGTGCTTCTGTACGCATAATGAAGATGAATATAAAATTTACCACACCCCCCAAAAATTAAACTCTAGACACAAAATTAGACACTAGAAGGGAATCCCTTGTTTGCTGAGGTTAATAATATACCATGAGCATTCCAATAAGTCAGGAAATGAACTTTCATGATGTTTTAAGTGTTGTAAGGTAGATATCTCCAGTTGCATGAGTTCAAAAGCCAGGAAGGCACTGATATATTTTTCGCTGTTAAGAAATGGTCACAGCATATAGTCTAGCTGATTTTCCATTGTACAGATAAATAGGAAAAGAAATCTATTATGACAGGTTAAGGGAAGAAAGAAGATTACACTGAAGTGCAAGACTGGAGAGCACATAAGAAATGACTAGCCTGAGCCTTTGAAGGGAATGATATGAAACAATCCACAAAGGATAGTACCATCCTGTCATGGAAGTAAGCCTGATTCTGATTCATAAAATTTGCATCAGTTTTATGCTAGGATTGCTTGATTAATATACACTTATTTGTAATAAAGGGAGGAAGATCAGAATCAGGACGAAGTAACAAAACCACTTATCTTCCATTGTCCTAAACTTTGCCCAGGCACTGATAATGTACATGTGCCATGAAGCTGTGCCAGTTAGATGTGTTAAAAATAGTTATTTGTGTTACACATTTGTGAAAATCTGATTCATATTCTGAGCAAGATTCTGATACAATTAAGTCCTGACTTGGTGGCTAATATTGAACTAGTGGTTTCAAGCACTCACATACAGAAAAGTTTACAGAACCAATGCCTCATGATAAAATCAGTGCTTTGTTAATGTATGTTAAAATCCAAAGATGCTTGTTAGAGTTGAAAGGCTGAAATTTTACCAGCAGAATATAACATGAACCCTGACATTTTTTTAATGAAATTGAACTAGCAGGGTATGAGAGGTTTGCGTAGTTTTTAAAGTATGTTTCATGTGAGAGTTTTCTGCATAAATTAATACTGGCAGCAGAAGGGAAACTGCAGGTGATATTATGTTAGAAAGTGCTTTGGATAAAGCTGTCAACCACAGGGCTATAGAGTATCAAAGAAAGCAATGAAAATGTGCCCTCATTGAAAATGAGGTAAACTCAAAGACAGTTGAATTCTTCTCTGTGATAAATAAACCTTACAGAACGTAGGGGATTTTATAAATGCACAGAAATGTACAGAACCTAGCTCAGGCACATTAACTGGACAAGCAGAAAGAAACATATGAGGAAAAAAAAGAGATGAAAAGCATGGTGAGAGAANCCCCGCTCCTCTCCACTTTTGGTTTGTTCACAGCTGTATTGTAAAATTCTGGAAAGTGTCACTGAAAATTCTTGGAATAGTTTCCTAAATAATAATTCAAGATCTTTCACAGACCTGTACAAAAATTTTCAGTTTGTAGGTTTTTTTACATACTTGGAGCTTCTCAAGAGCTGATTTATGTGCTGCAGTTTTGCTCCAACNCAGGGTATGAGAGGTTTGCGTAGTTTTTAAAGTATGTTTCATGTGAGAGTTTTCTGCATAAATTAATACTGGCAGCAGAAGGGAAACTGCAGGTGATATTATGTTAGAAAGTGCTTTGGATAAAGCTGTCAACCACAGGGCTATAGAGTATCAAAGAAAGCAATGAAAATGTGCCCTCATTGAAAATGAGGTAAACTCAAAGACAGTTGAATTCTTCTCTGTGATAAATAAACCTTACAGAACGTAGGGGATTTTATAAATGCACAGAAATGTACAGAACCTAGCTCAGGCACATTAACTGGACAAGCAGAAAGAAACATATGAGGAAAAAAAAGAGATGAAAAGCATGGTGAGAGAAGCAAAGGAAAAATGTTTTAAGTCGTCTTCAAATTGCATTCTTAGTTCTTATCAAGAATAGTACATGCTCTCAGACAAAAGAGGTATAAAGCACATCATTGCATTGTTTTGGTTGACTTGAAATGCCATGCTGCAGAAAGGACTGCTCTTATGAAAATGCAGCAGCAATTCTGAGTGTGTCTTAGTGACATACACTCAGTGTGCTCTGTCTCTGACANATATGTTTAAAATACTTAAGCACACAAAGAATTCCACTCTGGACACAGGGTTTGCAATTGTAGTTAACATTTGTCTCTAACACATTCACTGATTGTTGAGGGAAGGAGTATTAAATAAACAAATAAAAATCTTAATTTTGGTGCTCAGGAGGCAAACAGTACATATTTGTATTTGCTCTTTAATTAGCTTTAAGTAGTCATAGCAATAATGCTGTTACAGTGATGACCTAAAGATTATTGCATAAAGGTAGAATGGAGGCTATATATCTTTGATTAAACAACCAGTTTGTATCGAGAAACACAAGTGAGCTTTTAGGAGATTTTCAGAGCCTTTTCAGGTCATCATTCTGGTTATTTTTTCCAGTAGACACTAGTGCTATTGTGGCCATTCTGATAGTGGCAATTCTTTTGAATCTTAACAATTATTCACATAGACATTTTCCTTTCATAGGGTTGTGTCGACTAAACAAACGGTAGACTTTGGTTACTTTACATATCTGAAAAACAAGCTAGGAAATATTTAACCAGATCTTATGACCTTCTGATTCTTATACAAGACTCTCAAGAAATCTTGTATTTCTGCTGCACAGTAGGAAAAGGAACTGCAGTATTTCAATTATTTTAATAAGTTGCAGGAAGACAATCAGCAATAGATTATCTTTTTTCTTTTGTATTCTGAGTTTACAGTGTACCTGACATGCCATACCCAGCAAGAATGAATAAGAGCAATTGCCAGTGCTCCTTTCCTCTAAGTGGAATCTTTTTATGTGCAAAAGCTAGGGCTGTACCACACTATGTCTTTCTTTCTTTCTATTATGATGGCGTATGATCTCATATTCTCTGTCCCTACTTAAAAATGTGCATTAGTATTGAATGCTTTCATGATCAGGGATTGATTGTTTTTCTTAGGGTGATAGTCATATGGACAGTTAAGGGTGATACAGAAAAAACTAACATCTGTAAATTTCTTCAAACACATGTATGGCAAGCTAGTACCATGGTATCTGAAATAGAGTAATATTTTTTAACTATCTGTACTAATTTTTCAACTGGAGTATACATTTTCTTATATGATTTAGAAGACACCAGAGCTTATTGAAAGCAGCAAGTCTTACAGTTTATATATTTTCAGTAATTACAGTTATTTAGACCCCACTGTGCCGCTGTGGCCTTGCTATATTAAATTTTTGAGTGGAAAGAAAGCCTCATTCTTTTATACTCAGTGAGTTAACTTTTCTGCTTTCCCTGCTGTGTCCAGCCTAACTTAATTCAAAGTTGCAGAGGTGAACAGCCAAGTGAAAATGGAGAAGATCAGTCTAGGTCAAAATATTACCCTATGCAATTCAGTTTCAAAGGACATCTATAAGCAGCCATTAAAATTCTAATATCTGAGACTTAGACAAAATTTAAAGTGAGGAGCAAATGACCAAACATTAATCAGGTATCTTGACAAAGGTTAAAGGAATGGAAAGTGATAATAACTCATCCTTGCTATAGTTTTCACATAATCATCTCATGGCCTACTGAGGTTACTGAGCTGTATGTCATCCTAAAGTGCATGGGTAGGGACTAAACCTTTTTTCTCCCTGTTAATAGCTCTTCTTCAAGTTTTAGTGATGTTAATTATATCTTTGTTTCCACAGTTTGTGTCTTGCTGTCTTAAAGTTTCCCATATGAATTGAACACAAAAATTCTGGTTGTCATGTTCTCTGAGGTCCTTAAACTAGACCTTATTTTTTCATAGGTCTTGTAATAGACTGGATTTATTGTTGCGTCAGCTTACACTGGGCATGCCTCTTATTATAATTGTTCTTTAATAGCTTGTAGAGAAAGATCTTTGAGAAAATGTAGACAAAGTACAGCACACATACAATTATTTATGTTTACTTGTCTTAAGGGGGCAACAGCAGCACACTGTGCACCTCCAGAGCTACATTTATCTGCTCTGCCTGTGAACAAGATAAAGTGCAACTCTTTATTCGATAGTGGAGCTTAATGGGATCTCAGTGATGTTTGTCGTATCAGGTCTTTACGAAAACAAAGTCCAGTGTTTCAGGCTGATAGTGTTCATTTTTTGACATTTGTTGGAGACATAAACAATTTAATATCATGTTGAAGTACTTGGTGTGTGTCACTGTAGTTTAGCTGGACAGGTGTAAGACCGGCTGTGAGCAGCAGCCACGTATGCATGTTTTCGCAAGCATAACTCATCTGGAATTGCTTTCTGTAATCATTACTAAGACCTCAGGGACATAATATGGAAATGATAGAATGCAAATTTACTCAGGCACCACTCTTTAAAAGCCACAAGGTTTCTGTACTTTGACATACTCAATTCTAAAATACTTACACACAACATAGTTGATCTAATGTGTTCTAATTACTCTCACATTCTCCTCAAATATGAACTTACTAGCCCTTTGCCTGCTTTCTGAAGCCAGTATCTGAACAAGTTAACAGTTGTCCCCCAGGTTTCTTTGTTATTCTATGTTCTTAACTCCATATTGCATCTAATGTATCAAGTCGCAAATATATATTTCCAACCAGGTAAAAAGGCTATGAATCAATGGATTTCAGATCAAATACCTGGAATAAGTCTGTGCCAGGAGAATCAGTGTTTTACCAAATGACTTTCCAAAGCAAATGTATTTTTCTCCCGTAAGTGTCTTTATCTGTAAAATCTTCATATGCATTTAAATGTACAAAGCTGTTACTTAGTAAAGTTTTGCAAGACTGAAACTATATAGGAGTATGTCTAGGGAAGATAACACCCAAATCAGTATGTCTCTGCTTGTGTTGCTGAGAAAAGAAATAGTTCACAATACAGGTAGATTTTGTTCTTCAGAAAATTTATCTCCATTCATCAAGTATGCATTTTATGCAAATAGTGAAGTTGAAGCTAACAAGTATGTTATTTAAAGCTTACTCAATAAACACTCAGTGATAATAAGATGCAATGATCAATAGCAGTTACATTAGGATGGCGACATAACTGTCGCCAGTTGAAAGAAACTGTTGAAACTGTTGAAACAGTTGAAACTGTTGAAAGAAAGGCATTTTTTTGTTGTAAAGGGGCAGTTACCAAATTACTGTGAATATCAAACAAATGTCCTGAATAATTTTGATTTTTACCACAATCAGGACTTTAAGAAAAGAGAACAAAGTGTATAGGACATATTTTCTCTGCTGAGTGGTGTACCCATTATGTCTTTGGAAATGGTAGCTGCATCTGCAGGCTCACAGACTGATGCAGGGAGAGGGGAGGGGAAAAAACCGCTACACTGCTTCCCTCCAGAGAATAAAAGCATTAGTCCCTTGCAATAAAAATCTGCAATGTCGTAAAACAAAGAAAACAATGGTAGAAAAAAAGGCCTTACCACTTTATATATCTTGGATCGCGTCTTTGATGAGTGAACCCATTGTACTTCCACAACACAACAGATGATTTTCTTTAATTTTACAAAAGTGGTGAGAAAGAGTATGTTCCTGAGAGGTATAGTGTGCCACCTATGTGGTAGAGCATTATTCACACCCAGTGTCTGAAACAAGTTTTCAGAGTGTTCTTACCTCACAGAACTGAACACTAAGCGACAGGAAAATACAGTCAAATCAGCCTGTCTGCTACATATCGGTCATAGGCACATAGCATCCCTTATTACAAGAAACTCTGTAAGGTGAATAAAAATAAGAAAGATACACAGGTCACACGAATGTAAAAGAAGAACTTCTTCTGAAGATATTTCATGATTTTAATAGTAATAGGGAGAAAGTTTCAAAGTTGTTCCTTTATACATATACATATATCTTTCTGCACATTCTCACTATACACATAAAAGAAAGGTAAGAACAAATGAAGATGTTTAAAATTTGACTTGAATTTTTAGACAAGATCACAATATGTGGTACTCTCTGGTCTAGGTGAGACAGTAAATGACAGCATAAAAATGCTCTGCTTCTTTCCAGTCTTTTTCTCTTTGCTCTCCCATTTTTTATTTTGCCTAAGACTACCTGTGCACCCATCCACACACCTTAATATGCTTCATATCATCACCTCACAAAGCTGTTCCCCTTCTTGCCATAATAATATATTGGATAGAAAGTGATAAATGGCATCTTATGATTATCATGATTCTATGANTTTTTTTTTTTTTCAAAATGAAGAATTTAGGTTCCCTTGCAATTAAATACAATCCTGATATATCAAGGTTTGTGATGTGTGCATTGTCTTTCTCTTTGTGAACAATTTCACGTGCTCAACCTAAGTTACCCCTTACTTGATGAAGTACCTTGCCTACTGTGTAGTGAGCCAACCAATGTGCAAAATACCATAGCTAACACTCAGTAATGGGGGCTGCAGTGCTGCCTTGCTGCATGATGTGTGGCACCATCGGAAAACAGTAACCAGCACTAAAGGAGAGTAACTGGGATTCTTCTATTCCTGGAGGCTCAGTGCAGCATGTAAAGCCACTGCTCTTCCTCTTCTGGGGGTTTCTACCTATATGATGGAGCCCTTGCAGACTGACATACAGATGCAGCTGCAGGTTACTGTGCCACAGGGTTTTGAGCTCTCTTCACATTGGTAGCACTCGATGAGCATGCATTATATGCACATATGGTACTTCCTATGTACACAGGCATATGGGCATACGTTCAGATGACACAAAACCAACAACAGAGTGTTCCATCATTATTCACAGTTTATGAGAGATTATATGGTTATTTACCAGACTAGTGTATAAACATTATGTTAAGGACTGGACCACCAGTCCTTGCTTTGACATATTACTCTGCTACAAATAAAAGTACTCTTTATTCATGACAGAGCATTGATGTCTGTCATTTTCCTTCAATGAAGTCAAAATAGATTATATTGGGGGAAGGGGTTCAAAAGACAGTATCTACATTGCATATAGATTTTATAGCAGCCTTTGTCCATTTGTCGGTTTCAAGTGTTGGTGAGATCCCTTCTGGGTTTCAGAAGTCCTTTGCTCAGCATGCAGTCTTCACGGCATTTGGGTGGTAACACTTTGGCTAATACTATGCATTGAACTATCCTGTATGTGGCAGCATGTGATATAAAGTGACTCTCAGCCTTTCTTCTGATATTTTCTGCTTGCATTAATTGTCATATTGTTCTTTTTAAAATAAATGATTCAAAAAGAATTGGAAAATGTACATGTAAGTTCCTTCTATCCTCACACTGGTAAAGAAGACTCATGACTTCACTGTCCAGTAGATGCAGATGACCAAGATGAAAATATGCCTGGGACCTGCTAAATGATTAAGTCAATTTAAGATACAATAAATGACCGTGTGCTGGGAGGAAGGGAAATGGCAGGGGAAAAGCAGATCATGAAGCAGAGGTACTTGTTTGTTTTGCCAGGTAATATATGTATTGCGAG
>VXBW01001329.1:87577-102044 GCA_013400375.1 Thinocorus orbignyianus | reverse complement strand
CCCCTGCATTTTGATGCCAGGAAGGGCATCTGCAGAAGTTGTCTAACAAAGTTGGCAAACCATGGGAAGTACCAAGGAGAGTGATTTATCTCCTTCTAAACCATTTTTAGAAGATCCATGCCCAACTGCTTATAGCAAAAAGGTCAGGGTAATGAAATACTCAACAATTAAACTTTTTAAAAAAGCCTGTNTACTTTAAAGTAATAGTCAATACGATCACATAATAGAATAGCTGTTTAATTTGGGATTGTTTGACTTTCTATTTGTAAGGAACTTTGTGGGAAGCTCAATTTATGAGCTATTGTTTCCGATTTTGTCACTCTGGAAGCTTTAGCTTTACATATTATGAATAAATCCATGACGAGAGGTTGAAGGTAAGAGTTTTTGTCGTATCAACAGTATGCAAGGAATATACACAAGTTTACATGATCTAGTCGTGTTACCTCTTTTTTGATTTCACCAGATGTTTGGATTTGAGTCACTATCAGTAAAGTAAGGGGGACATTCTATAGCCATCAGAAGAAAATTTTTAAGATCTTAAGCTCATGCACAGAAGTCTGAAAGCCACAACACTCAGCAGGTTAATAAAACAAATAATATTTTCTCAATGCATTTCCTGTTATATGTATAGCAAGCCCAGGAGTCTTAAGCGATATAAGCACCAACATACTAAGACTCTTCTGTTTATTCAAATAAAATCTATAACTCTATAGAACAGTTCCTGTTTCTGACCAGTTCATGAGACCACTGTCATTCCTTCACCTCCTTCCACCCAAACTCTGTGCAAACAAACTTCCTCTTTGATATTTGAGGGCTGTGGATTTATCCAGTGGCTCTCTACAGAAAGAAGTTGTTGAAATATATCTTAGAGTGTCATAAAGGTTGGCAATTGCTCCTTCACTAGTGATTATTGGTATATTAGAGAGATACTTCTTGAAAACAAGTATTTATTCCTCTCTATTGTGAGTTAGGATGAGCTGAATAAACAACAAATAAACAACAAATACTCTCTTTAACCCCTCTCTCCCCACCCAGAAAAGAAGGGTGAGAAAATAAGAGAGAGACTTATTGGTTGAAAAGAAAAGATAAGCTACTTAGATGAAACATTAATAATAAAGAGGAGAGATAGTAATATCAAAAAAGAAAATAATGAAATGTATACAATATACACAAAACCAGTATTGAGCTCTCAGGGTGATGATCATCTCACTGGCAAGCACTGGTAAAGTCCCAGACTGGGTGGGAACTGGATTCCAGAAGTAGATTCTGGAACAGATGGGTTGGAATCAAAGGCAGACGAACAGTGTCCTCCTTGGACACCGGCCATTAAAGAAAGAAAGCTGACCCTTTGACTCCTCAGCTTTATACTGAGAATGATGCAGATGGAATGGAATACCCCAGTTGGTCAGTTTTGGGTCACGTGTCCTGTCCAATTCTCTTCACAGATGAGAATCCTCTACACTCGTCTGCTTTCAAATCTCCAACTTTGTTCATACCAAAGTTTGCTGACCTTGATTGTCATAGCAATAAGTATAAGCAGGAGCCTTTCTGTATACCATTCCTTGGTATTCTCTATAAAGATCAGACTTTATCTGCTAGGGGCAGATGCTGTCTGAAAAATATGCTCTTAATTTTATAAAATGCAGTTAGTCAGAAGATACTTTACTGAAAAGTAAAATTACTGAACAGAAAATTTGTTCTGTTCTACCTCGTAGGACTCCTTGTTTTCCTTTTTCCATGACAGAGGAAGGGTACTGAAAAGCAAATGCAAAGCTCCAAAAAAGGAGTGACAAAAATCTTTGGGATTGAACAGACAGAAAACCCCACATTTTTTGCTTTTTGAGTGAATGGAAAAAAAAAAAAACAGAGACAGAAATGAACTTCTGGTTTCCTCTCTACAATCTCAGAAAATGTGAAAAGCCATTATGCAATTATGACAATAAACTAATGTTTTACTAACAACAGAAAAAATGTTCTCCAGGACATGTATGGATTAACTTTCAATTAATAAATGAGAAAAAATTTACTGTTATTTTTGACTGTAAGCTCCAAAACAATCAGATAGGGACAGAGAACATGGCTCAGAACCTTTCTCACTGTGTAACTCAGTGTCTGCTTTAGGAATACTGATTTCATGATTCAATAATTTGGTTTCATTCATCCTAAGATTTTTTTCCTCCTGACAGTGATTTTGGTAATATGCTACAGATAATGCGTGTAATTTAAGATAAAGTTATTATTTATAATTTAAAAGGACATATTCTTCATAATGCCATGCCTATCAGTTAGGATTAATACCATAGTAAGAAAAAATGCATACTTAGATATTTCATTATCAAAAGTATTATGTTGGAGGGAAGTGGTTAGGAGATTAAATACTCTAAAAATAAGGTATTTTATAATGAATTTTGGCTGACAGAGCTGCTGTCTAAAAAGAAACATCAGATCCGTTGTTCACGGGCTTTACAGGTGGTTTACACATGTGCAATAGAGCTGCTCTATTTGGGGATGCTGCATACTGTGCATGTGNGCAGAAATAATTCTCTAGAGTCTGTTTAGGCGTGTAATACTTCCAAGAAACTTTGAACCAATGGAGCTTATCTGTTTATCAGATACAGATCAAATATATAAATCTTCCCAATAGACATGCAGCTTTCCCAACTCACTTCACTTGACTACTTACTGCAAATGCAAATATTTCCACTTGGGAAAAACAAAACAAAACAAAACAAAACAAAACAAAACAAAACAAAACAAAACAAAAAACCCCAAAACCCAAACAAACAAAGAAACCCAAACCAAACAGAAGAAAACCACCTTTTACAAAAAGAATATGCAGATGCCTTACATGAGGAGCATGAGGAAAAGGAAAGATCTTCTCCTAGTCCATCAAACAGCATGAAACTGCCCTCCTACTATGATCTGTCTTCCTCTTTTTCTTTCTTATATTCTCATAGTCAATAGTAAGGTAGATAGCTTGACTTCAAGTTGTGAATGTTGTTTCCATTTGCATACGTAAAATATTTTACATAACTCTGCATTATTTCTGTGGTTTTCTGAGGCTTACAAAGATGCTATAGCAACATAGCTATTACTGCTAAAGGTTGCATATTCAGCAATGATGATAGAAGTTACTTATTTAAGTCTGTGTAATTTAGACTGATGTTTGCTGTATACTGAAACGTTTCTGAGTGCGTATTTCTGATCCACAATTTATCTTCCAAAGCCAATAATTGACCTCACCTCAAAATGCTTTAATTCATCCCCTTGCCAAAACTTGGAGGCATTCAATGCAGTGTTATAGGCAACACAGTTACTTAGACATGTGAGCATTGCTGCTTACCCTGTGTCTAGAGTTCTCTTTGTGCTACGTGGCATTTCATTTAAGCTCAGCTTTTTCAGACGTGGCTATGACTTGCATGTTCTTAATTTTTTGGGCTTGTCATTTAACTCCTCTAATTTTCTGTGATTTTCAAGAGGATGTGAGTGCTTGCAGCAGCTGTTGTCAACAGTACAATGCTCTAATGATGCGAGACACTACATAATACGAAGTGTCCAAAGGCAACCCTTTATGTTACGTCCAAATGCTCCTCTAAGAGCTGTGCAAATGCACCAGTATCATTACAGATATATCTGCTCTTCATGAAAGCTGCTCCTGTATACCCCAGAATATCTTGCAGCAATATTTAATGGAAGGCAGACAGATCAGTGCAGACTTTTTTACAGAAAGACTTAAGGCAAAGCACTATGGTGTATGTATATTTTCCTAGCTGCAGACTTCCTAGACTGAGCAGCGTGGCAATGTCATATTCAAGCCTGTGATTTCTCCTAGTCTAAACAATGTAGATGTAGTCTGCATGTAAACCAGGAAGTATGCCTGGAGTTGAGAAGATAAATCAATTAATATTCCCTATATTTTTTCTAATTAATAATAGCTGCACTCACATACTTTAACAATGATTTTTATAGAAAAACTTGTTAGGAAATCAATAATTCAACGTATAACATAGTAGTGCAGTAAATATGCCCAGGGCCATACTGAAGGAAGATGATAAAACAAATCATTGCAATAGGAGTTCATTAAGAAAGCATTGAACACTGAATGAGGCCAGGAAAAATAGTATATAATTATGAAATTAATGATTGTATTGTTGTATATTTATACAAGGGTACTATTACTGTTTCTGCAACCACTGCCAGCTACTGTCCACCATGGCTACATCTAAAAGGGTTATTTTAATTTACTTTGGAGGGCAAAACTGTACTCTGCAATGTACTTTGAAAATTGCTTTTCACAGAATAAAAATACAATTATGGTGCAAATTTCCTCCAATTTTTTTATTTATTTTATTTTATAATAACATTTTATTCGTGGATTTAAAGAGCAAGTGCCCACCACTGACAGTGGGAGAAATCCTGGATGTGACCACAGTATTTGAGTGTTAGGGATCACGTAAAATTTAAGTAAACTGAAAAAAGACTTGGGCTTTCCCTTTGTCTGTACAATTTTGCATTATGCTTGTGCTAAGCAAAAGTTTGGTAGCCCTAGAAATCTAACCAGACTCTAAAAACACTACACAGGCTTTTAATACAGCCAAGTTTGATGTCAGGAGCTACCATAATACCTGTGCAGCTTGTTTGCATTTGTCAGCTCCTCTCTGTTAATACTTGTGTCAACCAGGTCAACTTCAAATCAGAATTTCTTCTGCAGAGTAAATGAATTCTAGTTAATTCCCTGAACCAAAAATTCAGGGTCCACCAGTCAATTAAATCAAGAGCTGAATTGAGAAAGATTGTTCCGCCTTCACTGTCAAGAATATCCATGCCTTTAAGAGTCGCATTAAGAAGTACAAAATGTCTTTGACCTCCATCCTCTCTTAAGTTGATTATGCAAATTTTTTGTCATTTAGTAAAATGCTTTCCCTCTGAAAACAAGATCATGCTCTTACGAGGCAGTGATATTTGATTGACCCATAAATCTATTAAACTAAGTGTTTCTCAGGATTATCTGGAGGTTAAATAGAGAAGTATATCATGAGGTGTTTGGGTTTGGGTTTTTTCGTTCATAATGAAACAAACTTGCTTTAAAGGGTTAAGTCCTTCATATTCAAGATCCCCTTCTCAGTCTGGTCTGGAAATAGCTCTGAGTTTTCGCACTCTGGGGGTAACTATATTTTTATTCAAGACTGTAAACAAATAAATGAGGTTATAAGTAGTAACTTATTGCCTGACTGATCCAGATTTTCATTTGTATGGTTTGGTATAGCCAATTTCAGAACAATTCGATTTAAACAGTCACTGGTGATCAGTGCTTTCTGAGTCATGGTTTTATCTTATGTGACTGATAAGACACCGAGCCAAAGGAAAATATGGGTTGCACGTATTTTACTGATTGAAGAGTTTATTTATATTCTGTAAAAATTATAAGCAGCAGCACTTTACCTGCATGTACTAGAAAACAGAAATAGGCTTTTCCTACCTTTCTGTCAACCAGTATTAATTGACAAAAGCTATTTTTTTATTTCAGTTACACAGATGCAAATCTCAATTGAAGTCAGAGCAGATTCTCCAAATTTTTACTGTGAGACATATTCCTTCAAATAGATGGCACAGATGCAAAATTTGTAGACCAGAATGAGAGCATCAGTACCAATACTACTGCTGTTGCTTATGAACAGTGCATGAACTGCAACTTTGGATTCAGAATTATTTTGTCATTGGTTGGAGTACTTACAGGGCCATAATTTGCTCCTGCCACTGTTTTTTGATTCTCCTTTTGGAGATTAGATTCTCCTTTTGGACTCTTTATAATGATTAATACTTACTGAAAGAATATGCCTAAATTGATACTTTTTTTTTTTTTTGGAGTTTTTTCTCTGCTGACTAAGACCATCAGTTCACTGAAGAGATAAAGGCAACTTGATACTTCCACTGCCCAAAGGTTCAAAGTTATTTTTCTATAATTTTTGTTTCAAAACATAATATCTCATGTTACTTCCAGAATAAAGGCAATTGAATTTAAAATACTACTTTAAAGCTCTGCAAGTTTTACTTTGCTGGAATGATGATTCTGGGAGGGAAGCTGAACACTGAACTTTATTAGCAGCATTTTTGCTGTTTTTGCCATTCAAGAATGTCTTAATTCAGGTATTTTAACTGTGTCTAGAAAAGAATGTGTAGAAAACCAATCCACATTTAAATTTGTGGAAAACATAAACACAATATAAAATTATTGCAAACTGGAAAGTAAAATGTTAAGAAACCCACCTACAACGCTAGTGTTAGTTATGACAATTTCCTTCAGGATATCCCAAACAATGGACAACTCAACCAGATATGCAGAATTCCCAAGAATATTTTGTAAGGAAGTTCTACATTCAGATGTATACTTTGCTATGTGAGTTAAATAATTACTCAATATACTTAACTGAAGGATTTTGAGTCATTTGCACAGGATACAGTTACATCGGTTTTGAATTGATCCTACAAGCAATTTAGTACTCTCATCTTCTTGAAGTCTTTAGTGAGACCTGAAAGCCTTTCATAAGCTGCAAGAACATCTCTTTGGTCATACTTTATATTCCTACTAAACACACAGACAGCTAAATTATTTAAAGCAAAAAATATAAGAAGTTTTGTTCTTCGTATGCTCTCTATAAGTAGGCTTGAACTTTTGATATACTTGTTATTTCATGCAGTTATGTTTCATTGTTATGCAGTAATTTAAAACCTTTCATACTGTCTATATCTTAGGTTATTTATGACATCATCACAGAACGGTTGAGACTAAAAGGGTCAACGCTGGAGTTCGTCTGGTCTAAGTCCCCTGCCCAATAAGAACCACCTAAAGCAAGGGGCCCAGGACCATGTCCAGGTGGCTTTTCACTGTCTCCAAGGATGGAGATTCCACCAACTGTCTGGGAAAGCTGTGCCAGTACTCTGTCATCCTCACAGTGAAAAAGTATCTCCTGATATTCAGAGGGAACCTCCTGTGTTTCAGTTTGTACCCATTGCCTCTGGTCCTGTAACTAGGCACCACTGAAAAAAACCTGGTTCAGTCCTCTTTGCACCCTCCATTCAGGTATTTATAGTCATTGATAACTTCATCCTGAGCATCCTCTCCTTCAGGCTTGTGACGAAAAGGGAAATAGGACTACACTGAGAGGTTACAATTAACTATTTATTTGGACTTCACTCACAGGTCCTATGCTACTATTGCAGGTCCAATATGTACAATGGCAAATGCACTATTGCAATTTNAGGCTGAACAGTCCCAGCTCTCTCACCCTTTTGTCTTGGGAGAAACGTTCCAGTTCCTTCATCATCTTTGTAATCCTTCATTGGACTCTCTCTAGTATGTCTGTTAGCCTTCTTTGCTGCAAGAGCACATTGCTGACTCATGCAATGGGTCATACAAATCACATTTTTATCATACCGAGGAATTTGTTAAAGAGGAAAAAGAAAATTAAATACATTTATAGAGGATTAACTGAGACCATTTCTGTTAAGAAATGCCATGTGAAAACAGTATGAAAACAACTTATAAACTCTCATTATATGTGAACTTGGTGAACAAAAATCACTGTTATACTTTGCACTTTATAGCTTGTGAAAAACTACTGAAAAGAGTTTTGGAATTGTCTCAGAAAACCAGTCACTTCTTTGAACAATAATGCCTGCAAATAGTTATTCAGGACTTTCTTTCCCCACCCCTCCACTCTTCCCTGCCCCCATCAACAGCTTCCTTCTGCTGATAGCCATCAGTTCTTTCAAAAAAAACCAACCCAGAAACCAGTTGTTTATAGAGTGAATAAATTACAAGGAAAAAATTTCAAGTCCACAATACACATGTCAATTTAATGGGTACAGTGGAAATAGAAAGCTGGAAAACCTTACAACACTCAAAGTCAAAAAAAAAAAAAAAAAAAAAAAAAAAAAAAGAGTAAATAAAAAAAGGTACAACCATTTGTTTCCCTCTTTTAATTCACACTTAGCATTGAGACTGAAATCTCATTAGAAGCTGCCTGTAAATCCTGCTGCCCAGATCTGCACAGTCCAGTCCCATCCCTAGACCAGCAAGCAGGTTTGTGACAGCCTTTGTGCTCTGTGACATGTTGACAATCACCTCGTCAGCTCCTTAAGCTCCTCATCCACCCCAAGTTTATAAAAAAATATGAATTATGCTATCTAAACCTTTGACACTCACAGCAGCCAGACAGATCTGACACTACCTTCCTTCTTTTCTGTGGTCCCAAAATTACATTCACAGCCTGATGTGCAAGGTGATGCATCCACATGTCTTGGTCCTTCAGGTCCTGCACTTCTCAGGGGCCTTTACTGATTCTTTGAAGTCCCCTCCACACCTCCGCCAGTCCCTACCCTGCCATGCATCAATGCTTCTTCAGCACTTAGAGAGGAAAAGAGCTGTTTCAGCAAGGGATAGTCATCATTGTTGTATAACTAAGGCTTAGTGGTTCAGTGGACCAAGCTGAAGTGTTTAAGCCAAGAAAAAGTTAAAATTTCAAGGACTCAGGGACCAAAACTTATATAAATGTCTTACAGCAAAATGGAGCTGTTGTATTTTAGAATTAAAACAAAATTAAAACCAACCATTGTAAAAAAAAAAAAAAAAAAGAAGTTTGAATGATGTATTTTTATCAGCACTCATGCCCACATTTTTGTTAGCTTTGGTGTCCACAGTTTCAAAAGTAAGATTAATACTTATAGAATAATATTATAGAAAAAGGCAATATTTAATATGTTCTTGTAGTGATTAACTATAACAATTTTCCAGTTTCAGGAGTAAAACCAGAAGGAAGAACGCACATTTAAAATCTCTCTGAACTAGAGCTAGACTTTCCAGAAACCTCAACAGGAAGGAACAAAGAGCTGTTTATCAAAAATCGTATCTCTTCCAACAAATGCCTGCACACAACTGCATGTATGTGTTGCAAGAAAAACAAAGTCAGACATTAAAGAAATGCTATGTCAGCATCTCTAAATTAGGGCTTTTTTTCTTCATGCTAATATCCCCAGTCTCCCAGTTCAGATTAAATTTTTCACTATGCATTGTGCTGTTGTTGCATGATGAGTGGATACGAGTGGATACAGAGGACCAGTACTATTCCATTTGCGTTGCAACAGGGAGAATACTTTCTCACAAGGGACTTGTATCATTTATGTAGACGGAATTCCTCCACATATGGATTTCTCATCCATATTTGTGTTCAGCAAACTCTTTCTTTTGGTCTTTCCGATGAAAATGTGCCACACACAATTTGCCTGAAAAGTAGATATTTAAGATTCATTCTATAATTAAGAGCATGCAAGAATTAAAAAAACAAATAATCAAGATCTTATTTGATAATAATTCTGACATAGGAAAAGGAATGGGGAGCAGATGAGCTAAATGGATACATATTTGTATTTATACACATGTGTGCATACATATCTACATATGCAAACAATCATGCACATATCTATACAAATAAGTTTATACGCATAGGGGTATATCTACTCGTACATTTCTATGCATCAAGAGAGAGAAAGGAGATCTATTTATTAATTGTTTTTAATAATTTTCCACTACAGTTGACTGATTTTAGTCCTTCTGTGCTGTCACAATAAAACTACTACCATGCAAATGAAGGGAAGTGCTTTTGGAAGCATCCCTACATTGCTGCTGTGGTGGCGTGCTTTGATAGTGGCTCCTGTTGCATAGCCATTCTTACCCTAGGGCAATTCTAAGTAGGAACATTTAATTCTCTGCATCATTTTTAAGCATAAACACCTTTTCACTGGAGACCAGGCTAATCTCCTGACTCATTTCTTTCAAGCATTCTGCAGATTTTGAACACCTGTTCTCTACATCATAAGGTCTATTTCAGTTAACCCTGACTGAAATGTTAAGGTTTATTACTAGTTTCTCTGTGGACCCTATTACATTAGTATTTCACTGCCTCACAAACTTCAAAGACCGTATTCTGACAATATGTTTACGACAAAGTTTTAGTGTTCTGAGAGCAAATTTAAGGCATAGTTTAAATATTTCACTGAAAGTCATGTAGGAGAAATGTGTCAAAGGGTGCTACACCCCTACTACCTGGTGATTATTCAGTGTCTTGGTCACTATACAGTCTTCTGGTGAGTCATACATGGCCTGGATCCAGCAATGAACAGAATTATTCAGGTGCTCAAAACTGTGCACAAGATGAAGTACATTGCCAGATCAAAGGCTTAATATGCTTACCAATTTATGGACAGAACAGTAGGGAGGGTAGGTATGGATCAAGGGGAAAGGAAAATCTTCATGACAAGATGTGATATATGTCATCCTGAGTGTGATAACGGTAATTGATCCCTAATCATTAAGAGTTAGAAAGTGCTGCAGCTAAACTCATTTCCTTCTGCTTGAGATTTTATTTTTCTTTTTTTTCTATTGAGCTCAGTGAACTTTATTCTACAATTTTAGACATGCATATTACTCTTACAGTCTGAGGAAAAAAATAAATTTTATTGTACAGATGGTATACCCCACAGTAGTGATATAAATATCTATGTTTTTCTCTTGGAAAGCATAGGTAATTAAATTTATAGTAAAAAATAATTAATTCATCTTAATTGATGAAAGTTGTTGTTAGAGACTAGCGTGAATGTCATAGACACATATAGAAACCAAAATGCTGCAGAAAATAGTAATTGTGGCTGCCCAGTCCACCCCAGTGCTGCTGGGAAAGCTTCAGAATGTAGAAAAGACAGTTGTTCCAGCTCTGCCCTCTTCACCATCACGTGATTTTTTTCCCAACCTTGACACTATGAGATATTGCCAGGATCAGAGAAATAAAAGATCTAAGTTTTGTAGCGCACTTTGACAATCTGTTCTTGTTTGAAAATCAAATTAAACACAAAAAAGAATATTTTTTGTTTGTTTGTTTAAATTCCAATAAAATGCTGAGGAAGTTTGTTTATTCTCATTTAACATGATGGAAAATAAAATAAGCACTAGGAAAAGGAATGGGAAAGATCAGTTTTTCAACTACTTTAAACTGGAATATGTAATATTTTTCAAAATTGTACTGTACAAATATAATTTAGTGTATTTTCTTCCTTGTGAAATGTAGACTGCTCTTCTGCATGGCCTAGAGTTAAAAAAGGACAGTTCTAATGTTTTCAGGGAAAAGATGTTTTAAAGTTAATTACACTGAATAACAGTTACTTATACCGAGAAGTAAAATGAGGTACTTAAAAATAATGATGATAATGCTAACAAAAATTAAAATTATGTGTCAGATTATATGTAAATGATGTTGAATGTGGTAACTTAGTAGTAAACAGAAACTGAAATGAATAGAATTTGAGATAGACAGATTCACTGATAAAAGGACAGCTTGATCCAGAAAATAAATTATAAATTCAGTAAAGCTTGATGATAATGCACTGATGAATATTTTTTGGAAGGTGTTATTCTGCGTATTTTCCTGTCTAGCAATGAAAAAAAGGTAAGTGATTGTAAATAATAAATAGATAAAACCACTTACCACTAGCTAAGAAGGTCAAATTGAAGGAATTTAGATGATATATTTTATCGATTAATTACTATCAAGCCAATGAATTTGAACGACAGGTACCAGATATCCTTTTCTATTTTAATTTTTAAAATTTTAATTTTTTTTCATTTTCTTTTTTTTCTTCCTTTTTTTTTTTTTAAATATAAATATGTATTGAAATACCATTGGCAAGGTAAGCAGTGCATTGAAATGAATTTACAGCAACTAAAAATATTTTTCTTATCCCTGTTCTTTCAGTGATACCACATTAACATTTTGGAGCTGAAAACAAGATAGGCTGTGTCTGAACTCTACTGCTGAAATTAAAGGGTCACAGCTCTAAAGAAGATCTGTGGCTCTACAAATTATAATAGATAAGAATTTATTGGGATTTTTTCAGGTCAAATTTACCTATAAGTTTATGTTTAATAAAAATCTGAAATATAACTTCAGTAAATATATATTTTTTAAAAAAAAATTCCTAAGTATAAATATTCTGTTCTGCTATTTTCAAGACGAAAATCAGTTTCAAAATAAAATAACATTAAAATAAAATTCTGAGGTGGCATTAAGCTTCGATCCTGATTAGCCTGTATACAAGGCATACCTTTGATTCAATTTATATGGTATTAATGATGTGGCAAAATGAGATTCAAAACTGTTCAACTAATTTGAAGCAATTACAGTGAAGTTTCATTATATTAACAATATTAACAAATATAGCCTTATTGGAAGGCTTTTAAGAGATAATTTAATTTAGTTATTCTCTGTGAAACATGACTTGCTGACAGCGTAATTTTACAGAGACAAGGCAACATGTGCATGATGATGTATTTGACAAATTCTTCAACCCAAAAATGTGAGAGTTTTAGAGCATGGAAATGAATATATAGAGAAATAGTTAGCAAGAGATAGTGCAAAACATAAGACATCAGAAAAAAAGAAAAATAACAAGACCTGAGCAAGACACCCAAGCGTATTTTTTGTTTCTTTTGGCTTTTTTTTTTGCCTTATAGATGCATTTATAGTTCTTTGTTAATACTTCCACATACAAATCAGACAGCTGTATTCTGAAACAATCTTCTAGGAATCATTTCAACCTATGGGTTTCCTCCATGTGCATTTAAAATAATGTAAAAAAAGTACACAAACACATTAAAAAAACGAGTCTTTGCATGTATACATGTGCTTACAGACACTATGTATGCTTCTGGAGATGAAATTTCCTGTTTAGAGGACACATTCATCCGGGAATCTAAATATTGTGATCTCATTACTCAGAGTACTGTTTGAAATGGTGAAATCATTTATGTAACAGGATTGGAAGAGAGCAAACTATAGTCCATCATTGGGAAAGACTGACATTTTATACATTATGATATTTTTTGCTTTGCAAGAAAATTATTGTACTGAATAACACATCTGAAATACGTACCAGAGATGTCATGTTTTATATTACTGAAAGGAGACTACGGTCTTTTTTCTCCCATTGGCTTTCTCTCCTATTTGTGCTTCATGATTCACAGGATGATGATAACCTTGGTGCAGCTGATGACCGCTGCTTTGGAAGACTTCGGTTTTTTATCAGTTTTCAAATATGCCAAAGCAGCCATAATGTTGAGGGTTTTTAAAATTACTATTATTATTATTTACTTATTTTAGCTAATGCCCTCTGTTAATTCGATTGCATATTTTAAGATACAGGTGTGTAGAAGTGGATCTGGCTGCAAACACAGCATGATTTTAGGAGACTCTGAATGTCTTTGGCTCTTGATGATATCTGGAAATTGTATCACTCACTTGAATTCATGACCCTAAACATCTAACTCTGGAAATCTGAGCTTAAACGAATATAAATAAGATTTAGTATGGGTTATGTATGAGTTCTATGTGAAGAAAATTGCATATTAAAATGTGAATGTCTGTCTTTTAAAAAGTTGGATTAAAGCTTTAAGATTTTAGATCTCCCATTAGAATAAGAACATACAAATAATTCAGTGTGTATCAGTATGTGCACAAGTAATAAAAGTGCACTAGAACTGTGATGCCAAACATGGAATCACATAATTCTGTACATAAATGGATAGTAGGACTTAAATGACAATTATAACATTAATGACCCTTTCATTTTTGTATCTGTAAAGTTAACCCAAATTTTGGAAAAACAATGACATTAAAAGTAAGGTTTTTAACATAGCTAATCACTCAAGTGCCACCTTCTGATATCATTGAAAACTGGACAACAAACAACTGTAGAATGTATGTAGTTAGACATATGTCATTCCTGAATACTGATGCACTTTCCTCATCTACCATCAACACTGTCCCATTTCCTGTACCTTGCCTGCTGATAAAGTTTCACTAAGTTGCTGAAGAGCTGTCATTTTATGTAAGTGAGACTTTTCAAGTGCCAGATTTTGAAGCGCCTGATGTTTAAACAGCAGCCTGTGCTGATGTGGTGATGGACTCAAACCAAAAATATAATAAATAAGACCTGTTTTCAGGCAGAAATAAAAGTCCTGAACAAAACAGCATATGGCATATGTTCAGGCCAGCTACTTCACTGTTTCCCAGTGATGTTTCTGTTCTTTCCATTTTTACTCAACCAGCAATACCCATCTTTTGATCTAGGTATTTTCAGAAAAAAATTTGATTCATCTGTAGAAATTAATACTGGGGGGTTTCTGTTTGTTTGTTTGTTTGTTTTTTTGTTACTAAAAGTTATATGTTATCAAATTCAGCTCACTGGGAAATTTTTCATTGGGAAAAGAGAGTTAACATTTATCAGGAAAATTATTTCAGGTATGAATTAGCATACACTAAGATGGTCAAACAGAAAGAAAAGAGAGCAAGAGAAACTGCAGAATAACATCATGGAATCATGGAACTGTTGGAATTGGAAGGGACCTCTAGAGATCATC
>VXBW01001329.1:73403-86593 GCA_013400375.1 Thinocorus orbignyianus | reverse complement strand
GAGCCTTCTCTTCTCCAGGCTGAGCAATCCCAGCAATCCCAGCCTGTATTCATAGTAACGTGTTCCAGCTCTCTGATCATCTTTGTAGTCCTCTTCTGGACCCATTCTAACAGGTCCATGCCTTTATTGTGGGGGCAGGACTCCAGAGCTGGACACAGTGCTTCAAATGGGGTCTCACAAGAGTGAAGTAAAGGGGCAGAATCACCTCCCTTACCCTGCTGACCACAGTTCTTTTGCTGCAGCCCAGCATGCTGCTGGCTTTCTGGGCTACCAGCACACACTGCTGGCTCATGTTGAGCTTCTCATCCATCAACACCCCCATGTCCTTCTCCTCAGAGCTGCTCTCAATCCATTCTTTGCCCAAGCAGTATTTGTGCTTGGGATTGCCACAACCCAGGTGCAGGACCATGTACTCGGCTTGGCTGAACTTCATGAGGCTGCTTCAGGAACGTCTTATATCTAAAAGGAAGAATCCACTTGACAGTCCTTCCTGGAGAGCTGCTTCAGTTCTTCATGCTCTTTTCCCTCCACGTTCATGCTCTCTAATCTTCCTGCTGCACTAATCACACACACAGCAGTGGGACACAGTTTTTGTTGTGCCTTATGCTCCTGATTTACTGTCTGTGGGCCTGACCTTGACACTTCCTTAGACCTGTCTAAGGTTCTCTCCCTGGATGAGTAACAGGGATAAGTATAGGCCCTGTATTAGAGCCTGTGAATGAAGATAGACCATTCCACCAAATATTAGAAGACATATCACTACATGTATCTGCAGAGGTGTACATATAAAGCATATTCATACATGTGAGTTTTATGTTGATGTATGTACTCATGTGCACATGTGGATACAAACACACTCATACATACACACATACATTTCTTGCTGATAGCTGATGTACTATTTCGGTATTTCAAGGAGCATCATTCTTTTGTCCATTTTGAAGTCTGTTCAGTTTTGGAATTTTTTGCCCTCTGATGATACCTGTGCAGGTCTCATTGGCAATTACTTTGAATTTACTCTCCATATACACTGTGTTTGCTTAAACACTACAAATTCTAAGATAAAGCATTTTTACTTACTTTCTGCCTCTAGATAAGCATGAATGTAGTTCAGCAAGGCCAAGTGCAAGGTCCTGCACCTGGGTCAAGGCAATCCTCAATATCAATACAGACTGGGGAATGAATATATTGAGAGCAGCCCTGCAGATACTTGGGATACTGGGAGATCAAAAAGTAGGTGTGAGCTGTCAAAGTGCACTTGCCAAGAAAGAAGTGTAGCTATTGGGTCAAGGAAGGTGATTCTCCCCCTCTACTCTGCTGTCAAGAGATTCCACCTGAGTACTGCCTCAGCCTCTGGGATTGCTGGCACAAGAACAGCACAGAGAGATTTGAATGGGTCCAGAGGAGGACCATTAAAATGATCATAGGGCCCTCTGATCTTAAGAAGACAGGGTGAGAGCGCTGCAGTTGTTCAGCCTGCAGAAGTGGAAGCTCTGGGGAGACTTATTGCAGCCCTTGAGTATATAAATGGGGCTTCTAAGAAAGATGGAGACTTTTACCAAGGTCTGTAGTAACAAAACAAGTGCAAATGGGAAATGTTTTTAATCTAGCCGAGCTATTATGATGAGGGTGGTGAGACACTGGAGCAGGTCACCCAGAGAAGCTGCAGATGCCCCATCATCGACAGTGTCCACAACCAGATTAGACAGGGCTTTGAACAGTTTTATCAAGTGAAATATGTCCTTGCCATTCAAAAATCCCTTTGAATGCAAATGATTTTATGATTCTATGATTTTTAAAACACATTATACATCAAGAATAAAAGAAAAAATGAGCTTTGAAACCTGACAACATATGGCATTTCTATTGTCTTTGATAGTTGAGTTCCAAGCTTTTTGCTATTTGTTGATNTTTTTTTTTTTTTTTACATACTCAGGAAAAGCCAGCAAATCATAGTCTGGAATCATACCTTCTCAAAGAGGTTCCTGGCAGAACTGTGTAGAAGTTAGTGGAGCAGTAGCTACTCTCAGATTAGGCAATTACCAACCTGGCTAGCTTGGTTAAATTTAGTTTGTGTACCCTTACTCTAGAATGCAGTCACAGAGTCATAGGGAAAGAGAAGATAAAGCTCTTCAAAAATGAAACCCAGTAAAGCTTCTCACAAGTATAAATCCAGAATGGGAGATTGAGCATTGTGTGAATGTGGTGTGGTGTTTGAAAGGAAAATGACTTGGAGTCCTAGTCCATGATTGCATATGAAACTTGGTATAACTTCTATTCTGAACATTTGATGAGTATCTTATCTTTAAGATACTGTCCTCTTCTCCACTCCCAAGTATTTCCAGGATTATTTTTTTTTTCCCCATAACTTTTCCTTGTTCTTCTGTTCATTGTCATATGTTAGTCTATCTAGAGCTGTGTGCTTGTGATCTTGACAGCTGCTTTAGAAAGGTGTTTACTGAAGCCCATTCATTGGTTTTTTTTATCATGCAGTCTTTGATTTAGATTAGATGGACTCAGTGTGCCTACTGAATGTGTCCATATGTTTGTCCATCAGAGAAGCTGTGTGTTATTTGTAATGCAAATTGACAGTACTAAAGCCAGTTAAAAGAAAATATTGCCTTAAAATTTATTTCTGCCATCTCTTTGTGGCTTGTTGGAGGTTTTTTGGCTGAGTTTTGTGTGGGTTTTTTGTTTGCTTTGTTTTGGTTTTCTCCAGTTTTGTTGGTTGTTGTTGTTGTTGTTGTTGTTGTTGTGTTGATTTGAGTATTACTTTGTTTTGTTTTAATATTGCCATTGATGATTTCAGTAAGAATGAAATGGAAATTGAATACCAGGCAACTTTAAAAAAAATGTGTAACTATAGGCTAGCTGACACTGGCTTTTGTTCTTGTAGAAAACCTCCTGTAACTTTCCGAGGTTGAATTTATATGAGGAACCATCCACATATGTTTTAAGTTTTGTTGAACTCAAACCCCCTTCATTAATCTTTGCACCTTTATTTCCCTGAGAAGGACTATAAATCATTGTATTGTATTGCTGCTATTCAAGAAAGATGCTTTACTTTAAGGTATATAATTCATCATAGAACAGTTGTTCATGCATAACTGTCTCTCCTGGACAAAGGTAATTCAACACTGTAAATAAAAAAAAAACATAAAATCAGGTAAAAAACAATACCAGATTAATTGCAATGGTTCTAAAGGAATATCATATGCCATCTTTAACTCAAATTAGAGAAATGTTACTTCTTAACACAGCAATTCCTTATCACAGAAAACCGTTCTTTAGTTTAGTCTGGCAAATAAATTTGTTGATCATAATTTTTACTATTCAAACTTAAAAAAGATAGACATAAAATACAACAACAGAGGTAGGCTACTCTCTCATACCAAAAATGTTACTTCAACTGGAAATTTTTGTTATTTTTCTTTGCAAAAACCTTTCATTTGACAGTGCTAGGGAAAAATCCCACTGACTTGCATTATAGACTATAATATACATGTGAGTTGAGAAGTATTTACTGACTTCAGGAGCATTTGTAAACATTTTTCACTGATAAAAGTTCTACATGCATGCAAAATCTGTGTGGTGCATGGAGACTGAGAAGGATACCTTAAGGAAGACCTGGAATGGCTGATAGGCAGATTGTGAAAGCTTCCTCTTCTCCCTGTAGTTAGTGATACACAGTTCAATGCCATCAAAGAAAAAGAAGTAAATGTCATTTTGAATGTTTGTTTATTAATAAGATGCTGCCTGGGCAATATTTGTCTCAGTCACTTAAGCACAAGGTAAAGCCTGGACTTGATACAATCAAAGTTTTTAGATGTGGTTATTCAAGTATCATGAATCACAGATGTACTGTATATCTTAGGGGATAGTCTGTAGGGACTGTCTATTTTAATCCTTTCTTTAGCAGACAAACACGCCCTTGGAGTTTCTGCTACTGATTCAATAATGCTGTCTAACTGACAATTTAAGATTTGCACATGCTATGCCTCTATACCTAATCCCCAAGCCATATTTATGCCTCCTTTAAGTCATAATCAGGCCAAGGACATTAAGGTCTTATAGTCTCAACAGCCTGTGGGAGTCTTTTGATATACACTAGTCTCTTCACATTCAACCTGCTCAAAAATTTCATTCCCAATGACACTAAGAAATGACTTTGTCTTCTGGTGGGATAAGCAATGTTCTTCCTTTTGTGGAAGAAAAATTGCACTCTCTGAATCAGTGTTCAGAGTAAGAGTTCATGCTCAGTGGTCCTGTGGTACTAAAGCATGTGTCATGATTTCAGACTTTTGTAGTGATTTCATGTGCTTTTTTTTGACCTTAAAATAAAGACTACAAAGGAGCTGATTTCGAAAACTAGTGTTTTCCTTTTATATTATTTTTCATATTAAAAATGATTCGTACAAATAACTGTGACTTAATTTTTAGTAAACCAGTATCTAATTGCTTCTTCATGCAGTTAGACTATTTTTGTAGTAATAATTCATAAAATTAACAGTGAACGGATAAATTGTGACTCTCCTGTTCAAACCGGCAGAAGAATTTCCCCCGTCATAAAGACTCCAAAAGGCAAGATATTTTGGGGGAGTTTCTTTCTGGGACTCTGTGGTACAACTACCAGAAAAGTTATTGTAGGATAGAATGAAATTAAAAGGTCCCAATGTACTACGGCAAAGGTGTGAAAGTTTTTTTAAAATATCTCTGTATGTTTAGACTAAAGCACAGCCTAGTCTATTTGATCTTTGAATAGTACGTATGAATTGACCACAGTAGATCTACTCCTGTCTCAACAACAATTTTTAGCAACCGTAGGTTCAGAAGTCCTTTTATCAAGGAAACCTCTCTGGTGACAGCTCCAGAACAAGTTCTTGCCAAAGGGTGGGGAGGATTTATTGATATTCAGTTATGCTGAAGAGTGAGGGACAGATTGTGCATGCTGAAAGGACTGAGGGAAACTTTATTTCCTGATGCTCTGGAGGTATGATTGGTTGTATTCTGTGCTCTACTATGCCTTTCTGGTTGCTTTATGAAGCATTAATAAGGAACCACATGACCTTATCAGTAAAATTAAAATTTCTAAAACTAATTTCTGTAGTTAGGTACCAGAGTGTTTGGTTTTGTTTGGTGGTTTTTTTTTTTTTTTTGTTGTTGTTGTTGTTGTTATTGTGTTGTTTTGTTTTGGGTTTGGTTTTTTTTTTTTCATTAAATTCACAGCAACAGGAAAAATCAGTGTATATATATATGACTTTAGATATCAACTTTAGGTGTGTAATTTTGGGTGTGCTCAGATTTTAACAGGTAAACAATAGCAAGAGCATTTTAAGTAGTTCTACTAATTTCAGTGTGATCTTTTCTGAGACAATTTACTCTTTTAAATACCACAAAAACCCACTGTCTTCAAAAAGAATAGAAGCAAACATGTAATAAATGCAGGTACCTGTGTGGATGCATGAATACTTATTTTCTTCTGAAAGGTGAGATGCTTGCTACATCTTTTTCTTCTGATAACCAGGAGGCATCAGGTACTACCTTTTCTCTATGCATTTTCTCAGCAAAGAACAATCTTACTCCTAGCCCTGATTTCAGAGCTGTTTGCAAGCTTATTTCACAGATATACATAGGTATCAAGTTGCGGGCAACTACGTAGATGATAGAAAACTCAGTGTGTCTTTCATCTTGCTATGCTGTGTGAACAAGAAGAGGGAACAAGATTTCAGGTTAGTCATTATGAAATAGGTGGATGATGTACACTATAATCTTCTAGGCTCCGTGTGGATGTACATGAATGGATATACATTAACAGCAAGAAGATGCATTATCCTACTAAAAACTGTGAGATGTGTCCACTTTGGTCACATCTGTCCTGCTATCAGATTATGAAGTGGGTTTTGTTGCTGACTTCATCTAGAAACTCAGCTTTGAGACGGATAATATTAGGCCATAGGAATATCACCCTCAGTTTTCTGAAGCTGATGTGTCACAAAACCTCAATGTGTGAACTGTCCCTAGGTCAATGTTTGTTACACAGTTAAGCCTTTGCTTGTTCTATCATTGTACTAAGTGCCTCATTACTCCGGTCCTACAAATTTTCCTAAGTTCTCTAAAAATGAGCAATATGCTTATTGAACCAAGAATTAACCATTCTTGCAGAAAATGTTATTTACCATCTATATCAAAATAAAAAATATTGGTTTGATTTTGGAGTATCCAAGGAATATATATTTGCAGCAGTACATTGTGATTTATCTCCCCAAATCCCGTTAATGCCAATGGGATTAGGAAACAGTGTCTTCCAACAGTTACTTTTTGCTCATTTCTCCAAGCCTGGCTGTTCCTCACTTATAATTTTAAAATAATATGGTCCAGCCTTATAGAGACTTATTAGTGAGTATGATATTTCTGTTTAGTAGCTCCAGCTTTCTCTCTGTGTGAATAAGTGCACAAGATCTTTCAATTAAGACTATTCATCTAGGAATAAATACTAAGGAAATTTAGGTATTAAATTCCCTTTAAGGCAAACCACAACATGTGGTGACCCAAGACATAGTTACTGACAGAGGTGAATATGTTGTATTCATTCTACTAGCAATTTAAAGCAAAAATTTAGTTCTTAATGACAGACTTGAAAGAAAAAAAAAAAACAATAAAAAAAAAGTCTGCATGATATATACTTCATAGTCTTCAGGCAAGCATGTAGTATTTATCTATAAAAATTTCTGTTAAACCTAATTACTGTTTCTTTCTGCTTGTCCTTCAGTTGACCTTAGAATTTCGTTATGGAAAATAAATGTCCATCATGAAATTTCTAATACACTTTCATATTTAGCTGAAACTTGCAGATATCTTCCCTCCTCCCTCTGTGCTGTTTTAGTAGGGTAAATCATGAAAGCTATGCTTAAACTTTGATATACTAAAAGAATGCGAACCAAAAAAACCTGAACTAGCAAAGAATTGAAAATGAAATTTCATTAAAACCGATCCTATAAAAATACAGCAACACAGCAACTGTTTATGAAAGTAAAATATCTTTTAGCACCTTTATTTATGGTCTTGTAGATAATTTAAAGAATTAAAGGAAAAGAGTCAGACTATAGTTATATGTGAATATTTGTGTGCATGTACTTGTATATTCATATGAATAGATAAATGGAAAGTTGAGCTTGAAATGTGATTGTTGCTATAAATGTTATCATGCATGGAATATTAACATACAGTGCCATGTGTTTTCTTTGGATTTCACTCCTCTGTGACGATTCTGAGCTGTAACACAAGGATGCATTTCCTGTAGATGGTAGTCTTTCTGCATAGCCAATAAAGACATGGGAATGCATGTGGTGCTGAAGTCATTGGTGGAATCAAATCGCTGAGGGGAGAACAACGTGAAAGAACAGTAATAAGGCTTAGTAATCTGGGAATTAAAGGACACGCTTGTTTCCAATGGAGAATAGCCATGAGGTTGTCATGCACAGATGAAAAATAATAATACCAATGCATTACCATTTATCAAGACATCTCTTTTGCAGGAAAAATATATTTTTTATCATACTGTTATACCACAAAATTATTTTAACTGAAGCTCAATATATGCTATGAGAAATTTGGAAAGATAACATCAGCTGCAGTACAAACACAAGGTTTTCCTTTGACTATGGCATGCATTGCTTGAGAGAATCTTACACCAGCTTCGCCTTAATTACTCTTATTATTGCCTTGTGGTAAAAGTGTGATACTGTGATCAAAACTCACAAACCTAGTTGCTATGCAAGCATCTGTAATCCATGATGCACAGATTTTATGTAAACACATGCATAATACAATGATGATATTGTTTTCTGCCACACCAAATAACATGTCTCCCCTTCAGCCCTAAAAACAGATGTTTTTCTCTGGTTTTGAGACAACAAAAAACATTTTAAAGTTTATTTCATTATTTTGTCAGTTCTTAGATTGCTGTTGTTATCACTAAACCTATTTCATGTGACTAAAATTCAAGTAAGTGAGGTCAAAGCCAAAGATTCCCAAGTATTCATCAAAATACCATTCAAATATGATTTTTTTTCTGACATGTAAAATTGTGTATTAGTTTTTCTCCACTTCTGTGATTCACTCAGGATAGAGTTTATATCAGATCCCGGACATGCTGTTAGAAGATTTCTAGGGACTAGGCAACTTCTGTAAGTTCTCTGACTCCACAGAAATTCAACCACTGCCTGACTAACACCAGAGTAACATGAGATCCCTTGTCTTCAGTTGTTTGGGGTTTTTTTTTGAGGAATGGTCTCTGACGTATAAAGAACATAAAGCAGCCCCATACAATTTTTGTGCTGGAAATCTCTACAGGACTGGAGAGGAGATAGTGTGATCTGTACAACAATTGTTCCCCTCCCTGTCTCATTGTGGTAATATTAGTATATTCCAGATATTTTGGACATTTGCGGTAAGGTTAGATGACTTTCTGTGGGTTAGGACTGATGATTATTTTGTACAGTATCATTAATTAAAGATGACTAAGATAAATTACACAAAAATACCCTAGAAGCTCTGGAGTTCTGTTTATTGACTGATCATATGATAGTCATGTTACCAATAAGGGGCAAAACCTGCATCATTTAAAAGATATATCAATAAGTAAAAAGTGCAAGCATGATTTTATTAATCTAAGCATACACAAAATCCCACATGCATAAATATCTATTTTAACATATAATTGTTATTAATTAATTAATTTCCTTTGAACTCTTTGCTAATTCTTAAAGTGTATTGTAAAATTTATATTTGTTGAAGAAGCAAGAAAGATCTGTGAGAACTAAGAGTGTGATATAACTCCTCTAACCAGTTAGAGAGAAATTAGGTGTATACTCCTCTTCCAGACTCTCTTTATACTTAATCAAGAAATACAATTCTCAGAAGGTTGTCACCACAGTTTTTAAAATGTTATGTTTTTCTGTGCTCTGTGGCTATCCATCTTACTCCACTGACTAAAAAAAATCCCAAAGTACTAGATTAGATCATGCATCTACTTTGCAGATGTCTAGCAGCTAGGACTGAGGAAAGACAGACTCAGTGGAGTCTGATGTGTATGGAGTGCCTTTCCTCCAGCATAAATTTTGGTAAAGTAGTCATCTTTCACAAGCCCTCAAAGTGGTGCTTGTGTTGGAGTCAGTTGATGCATGGACCCAACACTGGCCCTCTGCACGTTGCTGAATTTCTTTTGCAGTGGTGATTTAACATTTTATTCAATTGTTTCAATTTTCAATTAATTGTTTAGCATGCCAGAGCTTTCATGAGTTATATTTTCTTGTATCACTGCAGTTCCTCATGAACAAAAGAATCGAATGCCTTGACGCTTTTATACATTATAAATCAGATAGGTGGGAAAAAAATGGAATCCACACACAAACCAGGATTTTACAAAATTCTGTGGTCTTCAAAGGCAATGTATTTACTCAATCACCCGAATGGTAAACTCCAAAAGAAGCAATTCCATGGAACTAGGTATGTCACTATGCTCACTGTTCAAAATCCTCTTGGCATAAAATAAAGACAAAAGGGGAAAATCTCATCTTCTCCAGAATTACACCAGTATAATAATGAAAAGCTTTAACAGGATTTAAAGACAGAGGTGTCATGAAATGTGTAATTTACATGATTTTTGAACTTCTTATTTTTGTAAAACCCTTTAGAATGTGGTAGAGTTCCTGTGTAATGTCACTGCTATCTCATAAACCTGTAGCCCTGTATCGGTGAAGGATGACACATACTTCATACATTTCATGTAGGTAAAATTAAGTTTATGATCTTATTTCATAAAAAGTCTTGAGTTGATGATTATATGTATAATAGGACTCTGTGAATGCAAAAATTTTGTGTCTGGCAAAACATGAACTTGAAACTATAAAAAAAGACAACGTACAACATGGGTTTAGTGTGGGGCAGCTAAGAGGTTTGTTGTGCCTCTTCACTGGCAGCTTTGCTCCATTAGCAACACCTACTGTGGTACATGCCCTGAGACATGTTGTGGAAATTTCCTTCACTGTAACCCTTGTTTACCTTTTCCTCCAATTCCAGAAAGCTCCTGCAGCTACTGAAGCATTTATCCAAGATTCTTATTTACATATTTTGAATTTTTTCTTTTAATTGAAAATTTGAAAATTATTCTGAATATGTAAAATTTCTAGTTCAAATTCAGTTCCATCCTACTGCATGAGATATTGATCAAAAAACATACTGAAGACTGCCATTATGCAAACACCCTGCAGTATGAGCAAAAGACAGGGTGGATCAAATGTGGTACAGAGGAAGAGATGACCTGTCCAAGGATACGCAATAAGATATGCAGCAGCATGTATAAATATACAAAACTAGTATTATTAATTAGATGTTCTGATTTCTAATTCACTGGTATAAACATGATTATGGTAGTTTTGGGGAGTTGAGAGGAGATTGGTTTACTTCAGATTATTTCACACACCTCTTCAGGAAGTTCTACATATTTATAAATATTTAACATTGACCATGAGATACTCAATACTCCAATCCAAAATATCACTGAAAATAACTTCCTCTCTCCTCCATATATCCCCACAAAATTGCACGTCCTTTGTATTTAACTCACATCTGTGGAGAAAAAAAGTACAAAGTCATATTGCACATATGAAAATTTCTGCTCTTGGTTTTGTTGGTTAATTTCAGCTAATTTTGTCACAGAAATCCTCAAAAGTAGTAAAATAGCATAAAGTTTGTGAAAACTGCCACCTAGACTCCAGTTTACACAGTGGAGGCACTGGTTTGAGTGTAAAAAAAATGGAGCATAAACTCAGCTCAATTATTCAACACTAGGGAATCCCTAGCAGAAAAAAATCCCAGAGTTCAATCACAGGATGAGCTTTGGCCAGAGTTTCTACTTTTTCAGACGCAGGATTAGGGCAACCACAAGACTTGAAGGTGGAGGAAAACACTCTTCACTTTCACCTTTTTGGCTGATTATTATGGTTTGTCTCATAATCTGGAATGACTGGCTGAAATAGAACTGTAAATCTTTGCAGTGGGAAATGACCAGTATAATGAACGCGTGATGGTAAATGGTCTAATAATCCAAATACAGCTGAGAGCAATTTTAATGTCATGCTGCAGTGCCTTAGTCTCAGTTAGGAGTAGGTAGACCTGTAGGAGTTGTTTACATCTATGAGAAACAGGCAGCAAGCACTACAGTTTATTTTCAGACATCTTACATTGGACACAGTTGGATAGAAGTCTGAATTTGTTGTGAAAAATCATTTCCATAGTAGTGAGATGAGAAACTCTGGCTGTAACTGATTAAGGAAAAATGTTTCCTCCCCCTGATCTGAAAGAAATACTGAATTAAGACTTCATGGAATACAGAATTTAATCTATTAGAGGCCAAATATAGATAAATTAATTTATATTTGGTGTCAATAGTGATGGAACTAGTTCTACAGCTTTTCAGAATAACTGGTTACCAGTTTGATGTATATAAATTGTTCAAAGAAATTATTCCTGAAGGTAGATATCCAATAATATGTGGCCTTTATAATCTTATTACTTTACTTTTCACTTTTTCAAAAGCTGACAAGATAATACGTTGTTTTTACTGGAATGCTGAGTACTCACAAATTCAATGTGTACAGGTGGAATTCTGTTTCACTACATGGAAAATCCTAAGCAATATTTCTACATGTCTTTCTGTTGCTTAACTTTTACAGCTTATTTTATGACTAAAAGACTCTGTACACAATTCATTGGTATGTCCACCCTTATCCCTCAGAATTATTCTAAAAAGTAAGAAATACAGATATCTCATTTTTTTTCCTGTTCCTTTTGATAGATTTCCTTGTTTATCTAAAGCTGCCTCCATGAATACAAAAGTTCCAAACTAAAACTGATCAGCACTTTCAGAATCTGCTAAATATCCAGTGACATCATTTGAAATATTAGCTTGTTAGTCTTGCCTCTGACACTTGATACTCTTTGATGTTTTCTAGCAGCTCTTTGGCATTCTTTTAAGGTAAGTCACTCATCGTCCTAAACCTGATTGGTGAGCTGTAGTAAAGTGCACCATTTCCAACAGATTTTTTAGTCTCATTTTTTAGTGCAAATATAATGGACAAATAGTTCACAGTGTCTCTAGATCCTGGCATAGGGAATCCAGGAGAACAAGTCAGCCCATCAGATTAACCATGTAATAGACCCAGAAGCAGCTTTAAAACTGTAAAACGAAATTGCTTATGGAGTCTGCCAAAGTACCAGATGCTGCTGTTGGAATAATATTTTCCAGTGCTTAGCATCTGGGCTCTGAGGTTGCCAGCAAAACCTGAAAAAAATCTCTAGCCCCTACCTACCATTCTTGTTTGTATAGGTTTCTTTCAATATGAAAATGTTACTATTTTAATTTACTATTATTGCCATCAAAGTTGTTCTTTCTGAAAATTTGAAAATATTTATTGTTGGTTGTATTTCACAGTAAAATACACTGAAATTCTCCAGAACAATTAATTTAATCTAGTACTCTATCTCTGATAATGATCAGAAATGTGGACAGTAGCATACAAAATTAATTTAAGATACAGTTAGATAAGTAAAGATGATGCCTAACATAGGTATAAATAAAATTTATCAGGTACCAGTACAATAAACTAGCTCAAAGATAAAAAGAAAAAAGTTAGCATAATACAGCCCAATGCATATGGAAATTACATGTGCAGCATATTTGCCTATATCATGGTAATTCCATGTCATACAGATATCATAGGCATATCTGTAATGTTGCAAGAATGAAAGTTTTATATCCTTCATAGACTTCTGCAATGTCTAATTTTTGAACAAAATATGTAAATAGAACAGCAATTTTTTATCCACTAAAGTACTTTATCGGGAAACACTGACATCCTGGATCTTAACTATATTTTTGAGGCAACAAATTTCGTAAGTTCATTATAGTCTTAGTGAAATGTAGAATCTCTTTCACTGATGTAAGTGGGCTAAAAAGTTTATGCTAGGATGAGGCCTCCATCTTTAAGTATATCTTTGTAAGCATAGGAACAAATAGATCCTGCTTTTAAATCTGCTATGATGAGTTCTGTCCAAAAAAGTAAGTTTTTCTTAAAAAAAAAAAAAAAAAAAAAAAAAAAAAAAAAAAATCTTCTTTTTTTCTCTTTCTA